>JADLZN010012064.1:0-67065 GCA_018155175.1 Sinocyclocheilus anophthalmus | reverse complement strand
AGTCAACCCATAGAAGCTGGATGGTGTAACCATACGACAGCCTGATCCTCCCTCATGAGGCCCAGAGACAACTGAGTTGCGGGAAAAACCTCTGAAACAGGAACGGATACTAAAATCAGGCATGCCAGCACCAACCACAGAACGGGGACTTGGATGTCAACATAGACCCTGCACCAACGGCTTTAGGGCTATCCTCTCGATCTCCAAAGCTAAGGCACGAAGAACGGTCAAAATCAGTCCGAACGCAACAAGCAGCGGAACAGCTGATAGAGAGGCGAACACACTCGAGGCTGCTGTAGCATATGCATCATCTAATCCGCAGCCGAAAGAATCGATTAGGAGCTTCCGGAGCGGGAATCAGATTTGACTAACCACCTGACTCACGAGGCACTCTTCTGATGAACGCACGCGGTCTGGGGAAAAGAGCCAGAGAGATGGGGATTAATTCCATTCTCTCACTCTCTGTACACTCGGGCTCATCACCGTCACCCCAAGCATCGAGCTCGTGCAGTGCCTCGGCAACCACAGAACTGGAACAGCGGGGGTTGAACAAACATCTCTCCTTTCTCAGAAAGAGAGCGAGCCCAGAGCGCAACTTACTCACAAACACAGATATCACGGATACAACAATAGATAAAGGCCGCAAAGCGATCTTCCTACCTGTTTCCTAGTAAGTCTGTGTAACATGCACCCATACATACCGGAAAACTCATTGTGTCAGCCTTAGAGGAGTAAACTGCTCTATAAAAATAGATGGCTTAGAACACAAGAATCTCTTTCCTACGACCAACAGATGATTCGCTTCCTGAAGGAATTAAAATCTGATGAAATGCATATATGAGTATACGTCACGTATGCTTGGGGCAGTGCTAAGCGCTATTGGCCAATAAATTGGCATGATGGTATAAGGGCTTCAGACATTCGTCACACCGAAGGTGTTCCCAAAGCAATGACGTCATCGCAGCATGAAGTGAACCTATGAGAGGAACCGCTTCGCACCTCATGTTTGCGGCTGCTGAATTGCAACTGATGGACAAAACTATGCCGTGAAAAGAACGCTCAGCGATCCGGCGCGAGGGAAAAGATAAGAAACTAAGATGAAGCACGTGCATCACTTTCAGGTAGCCACATTCAAATCCTGGAAGCTGTTTGGCTGTTGACGTAATAACATGGTTTTTAATGTTGGGTGATAATTTACACAACAACGCATCTAAAATTTCTGACTTTTGCCAGTTCCCTTCAAAAAAAGCTGGTTTGCGAATAAACCAAAAACATGGTCTGGTAACCACAATTAACCATGGTTGGTGACTCAACTAATAGTTTCCAAAGAAGTATTTAGGATAATATTTTTGTGTGGTTTTATTTTTTAAAAAGCAGACCTAAGCCTTAGATTACTTAAAATGCATCTCTTAAAACAATGCGGCGCTGATGATGTTAATTAATAATTAAGGCATGGTTTCATTGAAATAACCGTCACTGCATAAGTAATACAAAGTAAAACATTATGTGCATTACAATTATTACAAGCTTGCAAAGAGAGCCAAAGGGCCTGGTAACTGCTTTCTTACACTTACCGGATGATCAAGTCCTTAATATTAACCAAAACATTTAGGCAAGGCAAGGGCAAGGCAAGGCAAGTTTATTTATATAGCACATTTCATTCAAATGGTAATTTCAAAGTGCTTACCTAAAATAAATAAAAAACAAAATCACAACAATAAAAACAATGAATTAAAAACTTTGAAAATTATTTAAAAAAAAAAAAATTTGATTTAAGAGTTTTAAAATGAATTTAAGAAAACAATTATACATATAATATAGTGCAATCAGATCGGACATCGCACAGTGCTCATTCAATAAATGAACAGCTAAACAGATGAGTTTTGAGTCTGCATTAAAATGTGACTAATGTTTTAGCACATCAGATCTCTTCTGGAAGCTGATTCCAACAGCGGGTGGCATAATAACTAAAAGCACCTTCCCCTTGTTTTGTGAACCCTTGGTATTTCTAACTTACTCGATCCTAATGATCTGAGTGGTTTGTTAGGTTTATATTCAGTGAGCATATATGCTATATATTTAGGTCCTAGGCCAGTGAGTGATTTATAAACGAGTAAAAGGTACTTAAAATATATATATATATATATCTTCCAGTGGGTACGGAAAGGAGTCAGCCCCCTTAAATGGTTTCACTCTTTGTTAGTATTGAAAGCCATTTGCTAAAATCAATTTTAAGTTAATTTTTTTTCCTCATTAAGTACACACAGCACCCCATATTGACAAAAAAACACAGAATTGTTGAAATTTTTGCAGATTTAATAAAAAAGAAAAAATGAAATATCACATGGTCCTATGTATTCAGACCCTTTGCTGTGACACTCAGATATTTAACTCAGTGCTGTCCATTTCTTCTGATCATTTGAGATGGTTCGAACCTAATTTGAGTCCCGCTGTGTTTGATTATACTGATTGGACATGATTAGGAAAGCCACACACCTGTCCATATAAGACCTTACAGCTCACAGTGCATGTCAGAGCAAATGAGAATCATGAGGTCAAAGGAACTGCCTGAAGAGCTCAGAGACAGAATTGTGGCAAGGCACAGATCTGGCCAAGGTTACAAAAAAAAATTCTGCTGCACTTAAGGTTCCTAAGCGCACAGTGGCCTCCATAATCCTTAATGGAAGACGTTTGGGACGACCAGAAAACTTCCTAGAGCTGGCCGTCCGGCCAAAACTGAGCTATCGGGGGAGAAGAGACTTGGTGAGAGAGGTAAAGAAGAACCAAAGATCACTGTGGCTGAGCTCCAAAGATGCAGTCGGGAGATGGGAGAAAGTTGTAGAAAGTCAACCATCACTGCAGCCCTCCACCAGTCAGGGCTTTATGGCAGAGTGGCCCGACGGAAGCCTCTCCTCAGTGCAAGACACATGAAAGCCCGCATGGAGTTTGCTTAAAAAACACCTGAAGGACTCCAAGAAATAAGATTCTCTGGTCTGATGAAACCAAGACAGAACTTTTTGGCCTTAATTCTAAGCGGTATGTGTGAAGAAAACCAGGCACTGCTCATCACCTGTCCAATACAGTCCCACCATGAAGCATGGGGGTGGCAGCATCATGATGTGGGGGTGTTTTTCAGCTGCAGGCACAGTATGACTGGTTGCAATTAAGGGAAAGATGAATGCGGCCAAGTACAGGGATATCCTGGACGAAAACCTTCTCCAGAGTGCTCAGGACCTCAGACTGGGCCGAAGGTTTACCTTCCAACAAGACAATGACCCTAAGCACACAGCTAAAATAATGAAGGAGTGGCTTCACAACAACCCTGTGACTGTTCTTGAATGGCCCAGCAAGAGCCCCGACTTAAACCCAATTGAGCATCTCTGGAGAGAACTAAAAATGGATGTCCACCAAACGTTTTTACGATCCAACCTGACAGAATCAGAATCAGAATTCAGAATCAGAATGAGCTTTATTGCAAGGTATGTTTACACATACGAGGAATTAAGTTTTCATGACAGAAGCTTCCACAGTGCAAAAGAATGACAGTGACAGAACAAAAAAAAACAGATAATAAAAATAAAAATAGAACAAGTAAATAAAGGAATATTTTCGTTGATATCATGGAAACAGGTGTAGTGGTGTGTGTGGGACACTGGAGCCGGAGGTGGATCTGCATGGAGGAATGGCAGAGGATCCCCAAATTCAGGTGTGAAAACTTGTTGCATCTTTCCCAAAAAGACTCATGGCTGTATTAGATCAAAAGGTGCTTCTACTAAATACTGAGCAAAGTGTCTGAATACTTAGGCCCATGTGATATTTCAGTTTTTCTTTAAAAAATCTGCAAAAATGTCAACAATTCTGTGTTTTTCTGTCTATATGGGGTGCTGTGGTACAGTAGAGAAAAAAATTACTTAAATGATTGTAGCAAATGGCTGCAATATAACAGAGTGAAAATTTTAAGGGGGTCTGAATACTTTCCGTCCCCACTGTATATACACACACAATATATGGTCATTAAAGTAATCATAGCAAAAAAATATATAATGTGTACTCATCAGGCTTTAATTATATTTCATATAGTTGGTAATACACACACAAAACAACAACATAACTTTTGGAAACTAACGAATGTAAAATCGGCTCATAATCAAGGTAAGTGTAAGGTTCACATCTTAACAATTGTATATCACCCACCTAGTGGACGTGATTTAAAACTCCATGGATCCGTGTTCGACTGTCAGGGACGTCCTGACCACAACGTGATTACGTCAGCTTCAGAGGCGGTTGCATTCTTTTTAAATCGGTCATGACTATTTGATCTTATAGATGATTATTTTACGCATCCGGGTGATTCGACAAATTTAAAGTACGCCAATACGCCACTAACGAACTCGGGATTAGCGCGAAAAAACTGCCGTGACCCGGATTCAGAACGGGTTGCTGCGCAACAACGCAGAGTACTAACCATATCGACACGGCGAGCCCATACAGGACGAGCGCAGAGGCGCGCAATTAGAGGGAGATTGTTCAACAGCCACATAGGCTGTGTTACAGTCTCGTACAATACAGAGCTATGATGCAAGCCTGTCTTATTCTATGTTGTAAACAATACATGTGCGTTAAAGTGTAGTTCTGGCCAGTTGTCCCTTTCTAATTTTCTATACTTTAAAAAATGTAATTTATTCATGTGATACGAAGATGCATGTTCAGCATGGATCCTACAGTCTTCAGGTATCGGATTCCTCAGAAACAAATATAATATGCTGATTTATCATGTGAAAACTGCTTACTATTTATAGAAACATGTGATACTTTTTCCAGAGTCTTTGATGAATAATGTACCAAATCTTTTAACAACACAAGGTCTTGCTATCAATAATTAACATGATCCTTGCTGCATAAAAGTTATTCTTCAAAAAAGAAAGAAAGAAAGAACAAAATACTGGGCCCCAACTTTTTACACGGTAGTGTATATGTACAAAGAACGACTTAAAAAAGGTTGTCTTTGTCACTTTATTCAGCAAAGAATCCTGAAAAAAAGTATTACAGGTTCCATATTAAGTAAGATATTTATTTTCACTTGATAAGAAAATAAGCATAATGTGACACTGAGGAATGGGGTAATGGTTAATTCAGCCTTGCCAAGGATAAATTATATTTAGAGTACATTAAAATAGAAAAATATATTTTAATGCAATAATTTTTTCACAATACAAGGGTTTTTTAAATCATAATCAAGGCAGCCTAGGAGAAGAGCCATTAGATGCTTATCTACAAAACATAGGCAAAAAAGATCTTACTGATCCCAACTTTGAACGGCTAGTTATATAATCTAATATAGATATATATATTATACGCATAAAATGTTGATGTTCACTATCTATATTTGAACAAAAGTGCATGTTTAATGTTATTGTTACTCAATTAAAACAAAAAACTCAAATAGCAAAATAACACTGAGCATAACACTAGGCTAAAACTTCTCAGATATCCAATTGTTGTGCTCTTTCTCTAATTCAATTCATTTTCCAGGTACACCCAAATACCATAAGGACGCCTGGAATCTACCTTTAACTTTTGACTTTTTAACATGCAGTAAATTCCAGGTTTTCCATAAAAGCAATGATGTTGTGATGTGTTCTTGTTTGAGGTTGTCATGTCTACCCTGTTACAAAAGAATAAATCAATAAGGGATTAGATCAGAGAGAGAGAGATGGACAGCCGGATGCTTGAATAAAGGGGTGTCTGTCTCTTTAAATACTCAACGTGCTCGCCACGAGACGGGGATGTGGGTGTGGTCTGTTTCGTAACGTCAATCGTCGACAAGGCGTGACTAAGCAATTCCAACTACTTCAGGGAAACAAATGGGTATTTTAAACATTTCTCATATCAATACACGTTCCACATATATGTATACATATATGTAATGGTTAATATCTCATATTAGTTGTAAATTGATGAACGGCACGTAAAAGCGGCTTGCGGCTGATCTGAGGTTGATTGGTTTTGTCTGCAGAAATCATGGCGTCCGGACGTCTTCGGCAGAGTTTTGTTATCCTGTACTGAAGTATGCAGAAATGTGTTAGCCGGAAGGACTTTACAGCGAGTTATCTTCAGATTTTATGATATTTTCCACAGTTTTCATTCGAAGTAGCTTACTAGGTAAGTCTCGAATATTTTCTTTGTTGTTTCGTTCGTTCAAACGTCGAGCGCGCTAGCTTTAGCTTATGACAGAATATTATACAATGTTTCAACATCTTTTATTTTAATTCTGAAAATGTTTAAGTCACTCGAATTTCTTGTTGATTTTTATATCATACAACAGTAAGTCAGTTTAAAACTTAAAGCCGCACGAAAACGAAGGAAGCCGACTGGACTGTTTAAACTTGGACTTAAACTAAACATACACGCACATAACGATATCACTTACACTTAAACTAAACCAGTGTACCAAACTTAAGCTCAATTGAAGTCCTCAACTTACTCTTAAACGAAACAGTTTAAATGTACACGTCAACCAAAGCACTAAAGTTTCGCTTAAACTGTAAGACTAAACTTGCACTCGAACTAAACCACTAACTTAATCTAGTTGACTGAACTTAAGTTTCAAATAAACTAATGGACACTTAAAGTACTAACAGTTAGGCTTAGGTAATAACCCTTTAAGAGAACGAGCTAAACTAATCCTAAAGGCCGAAATTTTCACTTAAGCTACGTTTACGGACTTAAGCCTAATTTTAATTAAAGGGGACGTTTACATTTAAATGACATTTTAATTCACATTCTAATCTATATGGTTTCCATATGTTCGATTATGGTTTTTTTTTCTGTATTTTTGTTTTAGGGCTGAAATTTGCTTGACATGTGGAGTGTGTTTGCCTTTTGAAATTCCTCTTTAGGGGAAGTAATTCTTTAAGAGTTAGTTTGATAATGCCTGACCTCTTAACTTTTGTCTTTTTTAAATTTTTTAAATTTTTATCCAGACTTGTCTCAGCTCTGTCCATTAGAATGAGTGATCCGGCTGTAAAGAGGGTGGTGAGTGATATCATTCGCTCTCCAGAAGACAAACGGGAGTATCGAGGACTTGAGTTTTCAAATGGGCTGAAAGCCATTCTCACCAGTGACCCCACCACTGACAAATCATCAGCCGCGCTGGATGTCCACATAGGTAAACAGGAAGAGTGTTTCTTTATTGTTTGCTCCATTTTGCGCACATTTCTCCACTTGTTTTGTGCTCCCTTCTATTTTAATGCAGGTTGTTTATTACTAACCTGAAGGACATCTTATCCTCAAGTATTCATTATTGGCCATCAATAACTGCGTTTTAACTGCATTGATTGGGTTGCCTCTGTCTGTCTCTCTATAGCTTTCAACTTCACAAAAAGCAACTTTTAATAGTCCAGGCCTTGGCAGCTGCCCTTGTCCTGGTGTTATGCCTTTGTTATAGAGAGAAACCCACGAGAGTTTTGAATAATTTTTGTTCTGAACGGACCACTCTGCACAAGTCATCGAAGACTTCCTTGTGTCACTTTGAATCTTTTCAGCATTTTAAGAAAATAAAAGTGTAACTTTAAACAATTGATTTGAATTACAGCTGGAGCATCACAGACTTATGGGTGGGCTTAACTGATGCCAGGAAGTGCAGCTTTCAGCAATCAAATCACTTTATAAAGCAAGAGTGTTTAAAGAACCGTCCATTGAATGAAATGTGTAAGAAGAGATGTACATTAGATAGAAAGATGTGTCATTGCTTTTCTTTACATTTTTAAAAGAGCTTTTTGATAATAAGGCCAGAATCACATTTGAATGCATTGAGGTCATGTATTTTTTTATTTTACTAGGCTTTGTTCATGCATTTTCAATCCGAAAAGGACCAAAGGACTAGCTTAACAAACAGATTCAGTCATTTAGACAATGACACAATGCTGTCAGTGGTCCTTAATTAAAAATAAACAGAATTTGGTTAAAACATTCATAAATCAGGTTGTGAAAATTGCTGCATTTATTTCAATGTAACAAAGTTTTACATGGGATTTGTGCAAATTCATTCTCCTTGTGTTGCATAAATTTGTTTCTTGAAAATACATTCATTTTCAACAGAGTTTGAGTTGAAATACTGATTTGCTGTAAGTGATTCTAGTGTAAATTGTCCTATTGAATTGAGTAACGTTGTTTTGCAAACAGCTTACACATTTGTGTTCATATTTTCATTTTATTTTATTACTGTTCAGGCTACAAACTAAATGGATTTGAATTGAATTTGTGCTGCCTGTCTGAACAATGCCTAAAGACTTGGAAACCTACCTGTCTGACTGACTGGTATATTATGGTTCAGCTGGTTGTCTAAGTGTTTAATGCCTTTAATACTGTAGCTCACCTTCATACAGACCTTTGTGTAACTGGATTTAAGCATGAGGTTCTTGAATATGCCTGAACCTGTTGTCATCCAGTGAAGTCAACTCGATTTACAAGTTTGTCAAGCACACTTTTTGTGTCATAGTGCAAGCTAGCGGTATTTTCTTGCACCTCTTAATCTCCTGCTTTTCTTTTCTTACTATCCTGCAGGTTCTTTGTCAGATCCCGAGAACATTTCAGGATTGGCCCACTTCTGTGAGCACATGCTGTTTCTAGGCACTGAGAAGTACCCCAAAGAGAATGAGTACAGTCAATTTTTGAGCGAGCACGCCGGCAGCTCTAATGCCTTCACCAGTGGAGAGCACACTAATTACTATTTCGACGTATCCCATGAGCATCTACAAGGGGCTTTGGACAGGTAAATGAATCCAAAAAAAGAGCAATTGGTGAATTATTAAAGAGCCATCTGGAATGCTGGTCTGTCTTAGATGCTGAAGAGTGATATGTGCGCTGTTTGATCTTATGAAAACGTGAACAGGGTTCAGACCTTCAGGTGTCACGATGCCTTTCGGTGTGGAGTTACATGTCCAGGAGGAATCGGGTGGCTGGGATATAGAGAGGAGAGTTTCCCCCTGAGCCCATTTGCTCCTGTGACCCAGAACACCACCTGCTTATTGTAACATTTGAATGATTCATGATAAGTCTCCAAAAACTGGGTCATGACTCAGAATTTTGCAAACATATCAGTGGACACTTTAGAAAGCACTTTGTACGTGTTTGACAAGTAGGAATGTGAAGGATACATTTTGAGGGTGTGGAAAAAGGTGAGGCAATCAGACATGAGCGACCATTTGAAATCAGTCGGACACGTAGGGAATTGGATGTCTGAAAGCACACATGCACCCACCTCTCTGAAATTCTCATTGGTCAGCAGAAGTATATGTACATGTGTTGTGTAGCAAAAGTTAATATTCTTAACTGTTGTTTGCAGTACGGAATGTCACTTTTGCAAACTGCATTGCATGTTTTGCAATGCACAATCCTTGAAGTCATTGGATTCATATGAGCTTTGATGCATGGAACTTTTAACTGTAGTTTGTAGGTGCACTTAAGCCTGCCATTTGTCCATTTTATTGTCAGTCTCGGCAGATTATAGTGGGATTATGGCGAATCTTAAAGGCTGTGACTTTGTTGTATTAATTTTATTTGAAATCTATATTTTTGGCCCTATTCCATATTTAAGGTGTTTTTTTCCCCCTTGCATATTTATGATAAACAGTGCAGACCACCATGTCATTTACAGCAGTGTTAGTCACTCACTGTGTACATTTATTTGCATGGCAGTTACCATTCATGTCAATTTGCATGTTTTTAATTTCAGGTTTTATTTATACAAATGTCTTACATTTGTATAAATACAGCTGTAGGCTAACATTTGATTGTTCAAACAGACTTATTCTAAATAGTGCATTAAATGTTTTTTGACTGACTTTGTCTCGTAGATTTGCCCAGTTCTTCCTCTGTCCGCTGTTTGATGAGAGCTGTAAGGACCGAGAAGTGAACGCAGTGGATTCAGAACATGAGAAGAACCTCATGAATGACGCATGGCGGCTTTTTCAGTTGGAGAAAGCCACTGGGAACCCCAAACATCCTTTTAGCAAGTTTGGCACTGGTATGGAAATGCTTCATGCTTGATTTAATCTCTTTCATGTGTATATACTGTCCCATCGTCTCTGTTTGAAGACCTAAGATCATTTGAAACATGCCTTTTTCCCATCACAGTGTACTGTAATTGTCTATACTTCATTCTCAGTGAAGGACAGTGGAAAGATAGAGGATAATGTCTAATCAATTTAGCCTAATCTTCTTCGAGGAGATTTATTGTGCCCAGAATAGCCAGATGGTGGCAGGCTTTAGTTATATAAGGCTTGCTTACTCTTAAAAAAAAATAAAATAAAATGTGTTATGCTCTGTCCTTTATCCTCATGCTAACCAGCACCATTCAGAGAAAAACTGTTCATTCAATTGATGAAATGAATGCTGTCAAACAAATGTTTATTGGTAACTACATCAGCCTTTCTTTAGAAAGTTTAAGGTTTAGCTCAAACCTATTGAGTTCAAAATACAACTATTGATGTAAGACAAATTTCAGTCTAATAAAATGCTCTCCAACAGATGTATATGTTAGTGTTTTGCAGCAAAAGGGAATATTCTTTTGTTTGCATTACGTAATGTCACTTTTGCTAATTGTTTGCTTTTTTAAAAAAATCCTTAATCAGGGGATTCATGTGCTTCATAAGGAATTCATAAGAGCAGACGGGTAACACACTGATCTGACAAAACCCAACAAATGTGTTTGTTGCCATTTGTCTGTGTCTGTCAGTGCAGTGTGAATTGACCTTAATTAAATACCATCTACCACTCATATAATGGTACAGCAACAGTTTAAAGATTTTAAAAAATGCCCTAATGATGTCTGTGGGCCACTTCATCAGAACAGTCACCCTCAGATCTTGGTTGAATTCATATGGCCACACTCCAAAGCGAACACGGGTTCACTTTCTTCATCAACTCTTTGAGTCAGGCAGGTCTGTAGCCGTAGGTGAAGCTTGTGTAAATTTAAAGTTGTCTTCATCTCTTGGTACAAACTGTCAAGTGCCTATTGAGTGTCCTTTATATTCTTATCAGTGCTGGTTGTTTTACTCTAATTTATTTGTGTTTTGTGTGTTTTTTTTTTTGTTTTTTTTTGTTTTTTTAAGGCATAAGTTAACCCTTGAGACAAGGCCATCTAAACAGGGCATCGATGTCCGTGAGGAGCTGCTCAAGTTTCACTCCACCTACTATTCCTCCAACTTGATGGGATTGTGTGTGCTGGGCAGAGGTCAGTCATTGGCCACATAACCAATCTTAAATCGATTTCTTAAATTTGCACTTGCTAGTGGATGAAGAACATTTCCTCTTGTAAATCTGCAAAGTATTCACATTGACTCTGTTAAATAAGAAACAAACAGCCTCAGATTTTTGTATGTAAATGTAGCTGACAGTAAACAATAATCTGTGAGCTCCATTCAAGGCACGGCAGATTTTTCACTTCGGTCTCAGTCTTGACACTGAATCTTTCATGAGATCTGCCTTGTTCTTTGTCATTCTGATGAATGATTCATAATTTGTTTTTGCGCAGACTAGTATGTGTTATGAAGGGTGCAGAGATTAAGTTTTCAGTTTGAGTTTAACATTGTGTCTCTCGTTTTTTCAGAGTCGCTGGATGATTTGACATCTATGGTGGTGAAGCTTTTTGGAGAGGTTGAGAACAAGAATGTCCCTCTCCCAGAATTCCCATCACACCCTTTTCAGGAGGAACACCTGAGGGTGAGATCTAAACCTCAGTCATGCACCTTACACCTGCTTCTTGTTGGAGACATCTAACAGAAATGCTTTATCAGAACTGACCTTTTGGTATTATACACTTCCATTCAAAGTTTGACATCAGTAAGATTTTATATTATTTTAAAAAAAAAAAAAGGGAAAAAAAAAAAGGGAGTGAAGTCTTACACAAGACTGCATTTATTTAATAAAAATACAGTAATGTTGTGAAATGTTTTCTATTTTAATATTTTTTTTTTAATGTAAATTATTCCTGTGATGCAAAGCTGGATTTTCAGCATCATTACGCCAGTCTTCAGTGTAACATGATCCTTCAGAAATCATTCAAATATGCTGATTTGCTTCTCAGGAAAATTGATCAGTGTTGAAAACAGTTGTACTGTAAAATAGTTCAGGATTCTTTTTTGAATAGAAAGTTCAAAAGAACAGATTATTTAAAATGATTAAAATTAATCATTGGCCGATTACATTTAAATGATTATAAATTTGATGCATTGTTTGCTGAATAAAAGTATTACTTTCTTAAAATCTTACTGAACTCAAACAGTAGTGTAAAGTTAATGACGGGTAATGTCATTTAAGTTTGTGAATGAATAATTCTACTGCATTAAACCCATGTTTGTAGTAGGGCTGGGCGGTATATCGAGTTTGTACGATATATCGATATTTTCTTTTATAAGCGATTCAATATGAGGCAATACAGTTTATATCGATACAGTAGTTTGATACGAGCGCATCTAAAAAAAAATATAGCAGAGCATACAGTGTGAGCTGCTGCGGAGAAAGTGCATAATACAATTTGTTCTAAACATGTGACAAGCTTCATATTAAGGCCTTTAAAAACTGATAAGACATAGTTTATAGTTTCGTTTCGCATGTTAGTTTAAGCGGCTCGGCCCATCATATGCTCTGACAGAAAGACTGTGTGCCGGGAACCGCGGGACCCGACTGGATTTTTTGCGCCGCAGGATTAAATTCTCAAATAAAACGCGGTAGCGGTCGGTAACTCTGGTGTAATTTGAACGGGAGCGGGCGGTCTAACAATATCCCGTTCCCGACGTCCATTTAGAACAGCATATCTGCTTTATTCTTATTGACCACCGGTACAGCCTGCACTTGGACTGTTATGCACGCGCTGCACGCATGCTTTAAACGTCATGCGTTTTATTTGCGGGGTCTGTGCAGCATGTGCATAATGATGCTCAGAGCAGGCTGTACTGGTGGTAAATATACGGCCCTCAGACAGAACAGGCAGGTTGTCGATGAGGGACAGAGCAGAATAAGGATGGAGCAAAGTGTAGATGCGCTGTCCTTGAAGGACGTTCAACTCTGTTTTGTTTATATTTTGCTTGGCCTATAATTTTAAATGAAAGATGTTGTATTTATTTACTTTCTCTGCAACACTTTTCCTACTGTGTTAACAGAAAAATGTCAAACGAATTTAGTATTTTGACAAGACTAATAAAAATAGCCAATAGGCTATTTTTGTACAACCTACATTTTTTTTTCTCTCTCTGCGACACTTTTTTCCTATTGTGTTGTCAATGTTAAACGAATTGTATACTGACAAGATGAATAAAAATAAGAAATAAATTTTTTGTACAATTTTATTTTCTCTAAAAAAAAATTCTACTGTTGCATAAAATATTAAACTAATTTTGTGTCTTAAGATAATTCATATAATTTCAAGACTCCTTGACAGATGATAAAATAACATACAATTTTGTGCAGACAACACTTTTATTTGTCAGCCTATCTCTCCTTCAGTAGCGTAAATTTAAATGTGAGATTCTGGAAACGAGATCTAAATTTAGCGGGAACGGTCGGTTTGGGAAGAAAATTATTCCACACGGGTAGCGGGTGAACAAAGAGTGAATATATTGCGGTAGCGGGTGGGTGCGGAATAGAACCTTGTTGGAGCGGGACTAAAAAAAACAGTCCCGTGCAGACCTCTACCTTCTGCTTTGGGATTCTCCACTAAAACTTCACAGACTTCAGTGAACGAGCACCGCTGCGCGCATGTGCGCCAAACAGATGGAGCACAATTAAATAGGAGTGCAATAATTCTGACTAAATAGACATTTCTGAATATTGTAGTTGACAATAAATGTGCATGTTAATTTAAACGACAAGTAAGTCTATTTTTATGAGAGCACGGACTAAAAGTGACTGTAATGGGGTAATCACAATAACCTAACACCACTCTGTGCTTTTTTTCTCATTTATTTTCATTTGTAGTTGAAATCGTGAATACTTTCCGCTTTAAACGCCTATTTTGGTTTTTAGATTGCAATGTTTGCAATGTTAACGAAATGCTTTTAACCCTTTTTTGCACATACTAGAAAGCTTAATGGTTACATTCACTTTTGTTTTCATTCTTTAATATGATTGTTTTTGTTTGGACAACATTGGGCGGTAATTGAAATAATATAATTATAATATAATTAAATACAGATTTTTTTTTAAATACAAAAATGAAAATACCGAGGTATATACCGTATATCGAAAATCGGCCAAAAAATACAGAGATATGAATTTTTGCCCATATCGCCCAGCCCTAGTTTGTAGCACATAATTTCCTTTTCTTTTAAGAAATGTTCTCTGCTATTCTTTTATGTACTCAATTTTTCTTTCTTCCCCGCAGCAATTTTATAAAGTCGTTCCTATCAAGGACATTAGAAACTTGTATGTGACCTTCCCTATCCCAGACCTGCAGAAGTACTACAAATCAAATCCAGGTCATTATCTGGGCCATCTGATCGGACATGAGGGTCCAGGGAGTCTTTTGTCTGAGCTCAAAGCTAAAGGT
Source organism: Sinocyclocheilus anophthalmus (assembly GCA_018155175.1). NCBI lineage: Eukaryota > Metazoa > Chordata > Actinopteri > Cypriniformes > Cyprinidae > Sinocyclocheilus > Sinocyclocheilus anophthalmus. Next base: position 52,517 of record JADLZN010012064.1, on the reverse strand, counting down.
GAGAGAGTTTGTCAGGAAAGGTAGCTTTTTCTTTGAGTGCCCAAATGATAAAATGTGCAAAAAATTCTAGATAATTTGCCACGAAGACATCAAATTAGCATTTGACTGGTAAAATGGCTTGGTTACATAAATTTTAGATCTCAGCCATGCATTGTGTCCATGGATTCATGGATGCACTGTGTCTCTCCTCAGGATGGGTGAACACGCTAGTCGGAGGCCAGAAAGAAGGAGCCAGGGGATTCATGTTCTTCATTATTAATGTGGACTTGACAGAAGAGGGGCTATGTATGGACCTCGAGTGTTTTTGTGTGTGTTTTGGTGCTGGTCAGTATGTTTTTGATGGCTTGAGTTGTATTTCCTGTGTCTCTAGTGCATGTCGAGGATATCATCTTCCACATGTTCCAGTATATTCAGAAGCTGCGGACAGGGGGCCCTCAAGAGTGGGTCTTTCAGGAGTGTAAGGTATGAACATGCTTGTTAAAGTAGAGTCCTGCAGTGCAAAGGGTGGGAAGATTTGTGAGTTCCAGTCATAGAAATGGAATTTACTGTGTAAATGGCCCAGTCACACTACACATTTCGTTCCATTGACTTCCATTCATACACATGCATTCGGGAGAGTGGAAACGCAAGCTCATGCGAAGTTGTTCCAAAGTTCAAGTTTGGTGAACTCTGACCTGAGAATTCATATGACGTGAAAACATGACCAATAGAAGATTGATTGCCACACCATGACCTCATAGCTGAATTAAAACACAAATATAAAATGGCAGAGCTGCAGAAAAGTGGAGTAGATTGTATATTTTTAGATTTTGGATTTATTATTATTGTTGAATAAAATTTTTTAAAAACATGCTGCAGAGCATGACTATCGCGTTGCAGCGTCCAAATAAATTTAGCATGATGCAAGTCTAGTGTGACCGCGGATTAATGCAAATGTCATGGAATTGAGCATAAATCCAAATTAGAGCCATACACTTAATCAAATCTTGAAATGGACTAGTGTTTGTGAATATTAAACCTTGAAAAGACTATTTAAATATGAAGTTGACATGTTTTGTGTGTCTTCAATACAACTCACCAGAAAAGAAGTTTGGTTTAACTTGAAGAAATTCTGAGAAATGTTACTATTGTACAGTAGAGTGTACTTCTTAAAGTAATAATAACACTAAGACAAATACGGTTTATTGAAACATTATTTAAAAATGTAAAATTACATTATTTTCAAAGGATTATCACAATTATTTGTCCGTTATTTAACTGTAAACCTCTGTTATGCAGCACATTTTGCCAAATAATGAAAGAAATTGATCATTTAATTTATAGGCATTTCAAAAGATTAATTAAATTATTGTATGCATTTATTTGAAAGGCAACCTAGAAAAATTAAACTGAATCAGAATTTGGGAAAATTTATTTCATAGGGCCCTTTTAAGGACTGGTTTACCCAATAATTAAAATTCATTATGTACTTTATCTTGTTTTTTTTGTTTTTTTTTTAAACATCTATGACAAACACCAGGTACATTTTCAAACAGTGCTACAGACAACGAGACTTGGTGGTTAAGACATCACTGATTTGTCTCTACATTTTGTTTTTGCAGGATTTGAACACTGTGGCTTTCAGATTTAAGGATAAGGAACGTCCTCGTGGATACACGTCTAAAGTGGCTGGACTATTGCATGTAGGTGTCTCCCATGAAAGACTTTGAAAGGTTGTCACCATGGTTACAGTTGCTCGTGTCATCAGAGTGCTGCTCTGCATTTTGTCAGGAGATCATAGCCAGCGTTTCATTTTAATTATTTTGTGTTTGTGTACTGCATACGACAGTATACTGCATTCTATTTAAAAAATAGTGTTTGGAATAATATGCATCAATATACCAGTTGAACAGTATTGTGTAACTTGGATCTGAAATTAAAGACAAATAAATGGCTATTTTGCGTTTTTCATCACTAAATTTGTGTAAACTGTTGCCGGTCTGATAACCAGTCAAGTAATCAATCAAATAATAAGTCAAGAATGCTGTTAATCACTGATATTGCTTCTGGATCATTCGTCACTTTGAAAATGTTAGGTTGAGTGCATTGTATTGTAGGTTGCAGTACCCAGTGATCTGGTTGGATACTAAAAAATATTTAATTCTATAAACTGACATTTATAAAGCTATAAAAAAGATCAGATTTTCTTTTAGAGCAAAACATACATAATGCCCATTTCTCTGTGTGTCAGTACTATCCGCTGGAGAAAGTCTTGGCTGCTGAATACTTGCTGGAGGAGTTCAGGCCAGACCTGATCGAGATGGTGCTTGATAAACTGAGACCAGAGAATGTCAGGTGAGCACAGTGGTCTTTCAGTTTTGTAACATGTGTACACACTTTTATGTGCATAACATGTAAAAGAAAGCAGTGTGAATTATTTATTTATTTTTCATATTTGTGGTGGTTTGGGGTCCATTCAAATCACTAATCTTAACACCGACATGATCCAGCCATTGGCTGCTCTCTTCAGTGACCTACGGAAGGAGCTTCATATTTGAATGTGTGCAAAGCAAATTTCAGCTTCTTTAATGTATTGCTGCTCAGGGCCAAACAGGGCTCAGATTGCTTAGTCTTTTTATCAGTTTTTTTGTAACTGGATCTTCTTGCTGTGTTTGAAAATCTCCCACTTCAGATTCTCACCAATGTGACGGAGGCTTTCAAATTCAATTTCCTTTCGAGCTTTAAAAGAGCATTTTGTCTCTGTTTGAACCGTATCTCAGCCCATACCATTGCTTCTCTCGTGTTGTTTTTGGGATGGAAGAACTTGTAGGGTTACTGTATTTCATTTTGTCTTAGTATTTCCAAACTATTCAGATCAAGATAAAGACTTAGACTTCAGATCTGGTGATTTGCTGCTTGTCATACCTCTTCTTGTGGGATTGGCTACACCACTGACCTTGCTAAAAGCACTGCAGCACTAGATGACCAAAGCCTCACGTAGCCAGACATTTGGCTATCTGTGAAAATCTGATCTAGCCTTTTCTGGCCAAGAACTGGCAACTTAGACCGCTAGAGACAATCTGTACCATATTTAAAATGACCAAGCACAGTTATTGTGTTATATTCCGGCCGCCATATCACCCTGTAGCCCAAGACTGGTTGCCCACTGAAGCTAAGCAGGGCTGAGCCTGGTCAGTACCTGGATGGGAGACCTCCTGGGAAAACTAGGTTGCTGCTGGAAGAGGTGTTAGTGAGGCCAGCAGGGGGTGCTCACCCTGTGGTCTGTGTGGGTCCTAATGCCCCAGTATAGTGATGGGGACACTATACTGTCAACAAGCACTGTCCTTCGGATGAGACGTTAAACCGAGGTCCTGACTCTCTGTGGTCATTAAAAATCCCAGGATGTCTTTCGAAAAGAGTAGAGGTGTGACCTCGACATCCTGGCCAAATTTGCCCATTGGCCTCTGACCATCATGGCCTCCTAACAATCCCCATATCTGTTAATTGGCTTCATCACTCTGTCTCCTCTCCACCAATAAGCTGGTGTGTGGTGGGCGTTCTGGCGCACTATGGCTGCCGTCGCATCATCCAGGTGGATGCTGCACACTGGTGGTGGATGAGGAGATCCCCCCCCTCACAATGTAAAGCGCTTTGAGTGCCTAGAAAAGCGCTATATAAATGCAACGAATTATTATTATTGTGACATTTAGCAGTGGGTTTATCAGAATTTCATGAACGTTGCCAAATCCACCAACTAGTTCTTCCTCAGACGTGCACATTGTGGAAACCCAACAACACTTTTGTTTTCCAGTAGAATTGAATAAAAATCTGTGCTCTCAGAGTGCTGGAAATTGTGTAGCACCCGTTTATTAAAAACTTGCCAGATTGAGAAAGCACTTGCAGTTTTTGTGTGCACTAAGCATCAGGCGGTGAAACTGCTGAATCCTGCTGGTAACCTTGTGTGATTTGGACTAATTCTGGAAGGAGTGTTCAGGCTTTTAGACAGAACCCATTCTGGGCTCTTATGTAATTGATTGATGCAGGGGAGCCCAGAATAGCACGTCATTGTTCCAAAAGTTCTCTATTGATCAGGATGGTCTAAATTTGTCCAGAAATGGTGCACTGATCTAATGCCCTGCACAGCAGATTGAGAAGCTCCGGGAAACTCAAACCTTTGATTGGGGATTATGGTCATTACATCAATCTATTTACTGAGCCTGGGATCTGATAAAAGCAAAATTGCATGGCCCATTTTCCCCAAGGGAGTTGTGAGCAGGGCCGTTTCTAGGCATAGGCGAGCTAGGCGGTTGCCTAGGGCGCCACCAGCTGAAGGGGTGCCAATGAGCGCAAGTACTGGCACTTTTAGCAGGGTTGTGATAAAGAGTGGCACCCCCCCCCCCCCCCCCCCCGGTCACCCTGATGACGAAGAGTACTGTCAATCTGACGATGCCTGTATGCCACTGGATCAGAGTGCTGTCAGTTGCTGCCTGATTGTTGCATTTAAAGTTTGCATTTGGAGCACTCAACAACGCCATTAGATCAGTAGGCTCTGTCAGTGCTTTGGCAAGGTAACACTTTTTTTTTGCCATGCAGTAAAGCTAAGTTCAAAGGCCAATTTAAAATATTGGTACAGTAAATAAAGTGCACAAAATCACTATTTTGTTTAGGCAGTATTTGTGGAACTTTTGTGGCACATTTGTCCAAATATTTTTGGCAGATTTGTCCAAAAGGTGTGCGTTTTTTGCGCCAATGCATTGTTAAATGATCAGGGTGTCATGTAATATTCCCATATAAACTTTAACATCCAATTAAAAAATATTTGTATAGTAAAATTCGCTAATTCACGAGATCAATACTTCCTTTATTAGACCACTTTGTCGAGTTAAATGCATCCTTACGGAGGTGTCGAAATGCTGAATCAATTCATTCACTTCCAACAGTGCTTATTGGGAGCAGCGTCATAGAGGGCAGGGATTCGCCTAGGGATAAATTGGAGAGAAACGGCCTTGGTTGTGAGAAAATGGATGGGGTCATGCGTGTCTGGTGCAATGATCTTACATTCTTTTCCTTTTTTTTTTTTTTTTTTTTGTTCTCTTTCTTTTTTTAATATGATATAAGGGTTGCTGTTGTCTCCATCTTTGAAGGACAGACGGACCGGATGAGGAGTGGTACGGCACCACAGTATAAACAGGAAGCCATGCTAAGGAGCATAAGGTGAGACACATTTGATTTCGTTATGTTGATTTCATTGTTCTTTTTTGTTCAAGTAACACACAAACATTATCGTCATTTTCATTCAGATGAGTAGGGGTGCTCGATTGATCGGCTACCGATCGCGATCGGCCGATAATGGCTTGGGGAAAGCTTTGATCGGCGGTCTCGATAAGCCGACCTCATAAACGATCTAAGCCGACGACGCGCCTACTGTCCGATGTTTGGCATGACATGCAGCGGCACTGTCTCAATCTCTTATCTGGCGCGGGTAAAATAATTATAATGCTATAATGGGTAAAATTATATTTCTTCAGTAAATAACTGGCGAAGTAATTGCAAACTTCTTGGGACATAATTTCACAACAGGTCAGGGTATCACCGCGCGCTCTCTCTTCCCTCTCTAAATGCGCAAATGCTTCAAATCAGCACATCGCATCTGCACAATAAGCCAGCTGCATAGTTCACACAGGAATTGTCACTTGCACAATCGAGGCAGTGTTGCATTGTCACTATAAAATTTTATCATTTTGATTTTGTAATTCGTGTCAGTGTTTAAACCCTCAGCTCTGCGCTCTCTCTAGGACAGGCGTCATGCACATCAAGCGTGCCACAACACAACACCGGTTCACACATTACTCTGCTTATTTTTATTGCGTTTAACACGTCTATCTTTGTGTTGTTGAAAGATGTATTATGTAATGCGTAAAAACATCCGGTGACTCAAAAAGCATTTTCAGAAGCAACGTTTGGATTTAAAATCAAAATAGATAAATGTTGTGTTTATCTATTTTGTTGTGTTTAACATGCTATCTTGACACACTTCCCACATATTTTTTCAAAAGGGTGCTTAACTGTTTGGAAGCAGATCTCTTAGAAGTGGTGAACGCCTCACTTCTTTCTGGGACTTTTCCAAACTCCCTGAAAACTGCAGTTGTTAAACCCCTTCTGAAAAAGAGAAATCTTGATAACACCATATTGAGCAACTATAGACCAAGATCAAATCTTCCTTTTATAGGAAAGATTATTAAAAAGGTAGTCTTTAATCAGCTGAACAAAAACTTAAAATCAAATGGATACCTGGACAATTTTCAATATGGTTTCCGACCGCATCACAGCACAGAGACAGCACTCATTAAGATAATAAATGATATTCGCTTAAATTCTGAATCTGGCAAAATATCAGTGCTGGTACTACTAGATCTCAGTGCTGCGTTTGATACTGTCGATCATAACATACTACTAGAGAGACTGGAAAACTTGGTTGGGCTTTCTGGCATGGTAATTAAATGGTTCAGGTCATACTTAGAAGGGAGAGGTTATTATGAGAGTATAAGAGAGCGTACGTCTAAGTGGACGTCCATGATATGCGGAGTCACACAAGGATCAATTCTTGCACCGCTCTTGTTTAGCCTGGATATGCTCCCACTGAGTCAAATAATGAGAAAGAACCAATTTGCCTATCACAGCTATGCTGATGATATCCAGATTTACTTAGCATTATCACCAAATGTCTACATCCCCATTGACTCCCTCTGCCAATGCAGTGATGAAATTAACAGTTGGATGTGCCAAAACTTTCTTCAGTTAAACAAAGAAAAAAACCGAAGTCATTGCATTTGGAAACAAAGATGAAGTTCGCAAGGTGAATGCATACCTTGACTCTAGGGGTCTAACAACTAAAAATCAAGTCAGGAATCTTGGTGTGCTTCTGGAGACAGACCTTAGTTTCAGTAGTCATGTCAAAGCAGTAACTAAATCAGAATACTATCATCTCAAAAACATTGCAAGAATTAGATGTTTTGTTTCCAGTCAAGATTTGGAGAAACTTGTTCATGCCTTTATCACCAGCAGGGTGGACTATTGTAATGGTCACCTCACCGGCCTTCCCAAGAAGACCAATAGACAGCTGCAGCTCATCCAGAACGATGCTGCCAGAATTCTGACTAGAAGCAGAAAATCTGAGCATATCACACCAGACCTCAGGTCCTTACACTGGCTTCCAGATATATTTAGGATTGATTTTAAAGTACTTTTACTCGTTTATAAATCACTCAAGGGCCTAGGACCTAAATATATAGCAGATATGCTCACTGAATAAACCTAACAGACCACGCACAGAGCATTGTTTTTTTTTTTATAAAAAAAAAAAAAAAAAAAAAATGATCGAGTCACCCCCCCGTTAGAAATCCGAGGGTTCACACAAAACAAGGGGAATGTGCTTTTAGTTATCATGCCACACGCAGTTGGAATCAGCTTCCAGAAGAGATCAGATGTGCCTAAAACATTAGCCACATTTAAATCCAAACTCAAAACTCTTTTAGCTGTGCATTTAGTGAATGAGCACTGTGCAGTGTCCGAACTGATTGCACTGTATTTTATGTATAATCGTTTTCTTAAATTCATTTTAAACCTCTTAAATCAATTTTTTTTTTTAAATAATTTTCAAAGTTTTTAAATTCCTTGTTTTATTGTTGGGATTATTGTTTTTATTTTATGTCTATGTAAAGCACTTGAAAAATTACCATTGTGTATGGAATGTGCATACAATAAACTTGCTTGCCTGCCTTGCCTTGTTTGTGGCAAACAGCCGTGGATCAGTAGCGGACCTCTGTGTGAAGGCTGCTTCTGCACCACTTACATACCACACATGGACTGCATACACACTGCAAACGGAGTATGTGTGAACCTGGCTTGAGGCCGCCTCACATACAGCTCACGAAATTAGATAATGATAAAAAGAAGGCTTCAAAAAGATCGGTATCGGTGATCGTATCGGCAGATATTGCTTCCTGTGATCGACAATCTGTGATCGGCCCAAAAAATCCTGATCAGAGTGCCCTTAGAATTTAGACTAGTGCTGAATGGTCTGGATGAGTAACTAAAAAGGTTGTAGGGGTGATCCATGTATTATGAGCACTGTATGTTTGATCAAAGGGGACTGGCTAAGCTGTGAAAAACACAGGTCCGCTTGATTTAGTAAAGTCTTTAAACTCTACTCTAGGAGATTCATTTTAATTTTGTATACTGTAATTACCATATTTTGGGGGAGAAAATTAATTGTTTCCTTTTTGTTTCAGAAATGGCAAGATGCAGACCTCAATGGAAAGTTCAAACTGCCAGTGAAGAATGAATTCATTCCAACAAAATTTGAGATTTATCCTCTAGGAGGATTCCCATTGTCCCCCAACCCAAATTGATAAAGGTGCTTTATTCTTAAATAAAATTTGTATAACTTGCTCTTGGAGTAACTTTACGAATTACTCAGTCTCTCAAAAACTGACTTTTCTTTTTTCCTCAATCTCTTGTCCTTTTTTTTTTTTTTTTAAAGGATACAGCGATGAGCAAAATTTGGTTCAAACAGGATGACAAGTTTTTCCTACCCAAAGCTTGTTTAAACTTTGAGTTTTTCAGGTAGGTTCTTTTTCTTTTTTTTTTTTTCAGCATAAAAACTACATACTAGTGATTGTCTATTTGTTTATTTATGTTGCATAATAGTAAAAATGATTAGTGGTAGGGTACGAAGTTGTCAATTATGTATTAGAGGAAGAAATCAGTTTTTTTTAAATAAGATTTTTTTATTTGCAAAATTAATTATATATATATACAGTGGGTACGGAAAGTATTCAGACCCCCTTAAATTTTTCACTCTTTGTTATATTGCAGCCCATTGCTAAAATCATTCAAGTTCAGTTTTTTCTCATTAAGGTACACCCAGCACCCCATATTGACAGAAAAACACAGATTTTTTGACATTTTTGCAGATTTATTAAAAGAAAAACTGAAATATCACATGGTCCTAGTATTCAGACCCTTTGCTGTGACACTCAAATATTTAACTCAGGTGCTGTCCATTTCTTTGATCATCCTTGAGATGGTTCTACACATTCATTTGAGTCCAGCTGTGTTTGAGTATACTGATTGGACTTGATTAGGAAAGCCACACACTGTCTATATAAGACCTTACAGCTCAAAGTGCATGTCAGAGCAAATGAGAATCATGAGGTCAAGGAACTGCCTGAAGAGCTCAGAGACAGAATTGTGCCAAGGCACAGATCTGGCCAAGGTTACAAAAAAATTCTGCTGCACTTAGGGTTCCTAAGAGCACAGTGGCCTCCAAAATCCTTAAATGGAAGACATTTGGGGCGACCAGAAGACTCCTAGCCCCCCGGGGACAGGCACACCCAGATCTTGTGCTGGTGTGAACTGCAGCACGATCGGGGGCGCAGACGAATTAGCCCCCCGCCCGCTCCGAGAGAGAAGAACCCAAAGATCACTGTGGCTGTGCTCCAGAGATGCAGTTGGGAGATGGGAGTAAGTTGTAGAAAGTCAACCATCACTGGAGCCCTCCACCAGTCGGGGCTTTATGGCAGAATGGCACGACGGAAGCCTCTCCTTAGTGCAAGACACATGAAAGTCCGCATGGAGGACTCCAAGATGGTGAGAAATAAGATTCTATGGTCTGATGAGACCAAGATAGAACTATTTGTCCTTAATTCTAAGCGGTATGTATGGAAAAAACCAGGCACTGCTCATCACCTGTACAATACAGTCCCAACAGTGAAGCATGGTGGTGGCAGCATCATGCTGTGGGGTGTTTTTCAGCTGCAGGGACAACTGGTTGCAATCGAGGGAAAAATGAATCCCAAGTACAGGGATATCCTGGACGAAAACTTCTCCAGAGTGCTCAGGACCTCAGACTGGGCCGAGGGTTTACCTTCCAACAGGACAATGACCCTAAGCACACAGCTAAAATAACGAAGGAGTGGCTCCACAACAACTCTGTGACTGTTCTTGAATGGCCCAGCCAGAGCCCTGACGTAAACCCAATTGAGCATCTCTGGAGAGACCTAAAAATGGCTGTCCACCAACGTTTACCATCCAACCTGACAGAACTGGAGAGGATCTGCAAGGAGAAATGGCAGAGGATCCCCAAATCCAGGTGTGAAAAACTTGTTGAATCTTTCCCAAAAAGACTCATAGCTGTATTATATCAAAAGGGTGCTTCTACTAAATACAAAGGGTCTGAATACTTAGGACCATAAGATATTTCAGTTTTTCTTTTTTAATAAATCTGCAAAATTTCAACAATTCTGTGTTTTTCTGTCATTATGGTGTGCTGTGTGTACATTAATGAGGACAAAAAATGAACTTAAATGATTTTAGCAAATGGCTGCAATATAACAAAGAGTGAAAAATTTAAGGGGGTCTGAATACTTTCCGTACCCACTGTATATACACACACCCATACAATGAACAATTTTACATAACATTTTCGGGGGAAAGAATATATTATATATATATGTGTGTGTGTGAGGGGGAATATACGTAGTGTATGTATGTGTAATTTTATTAAATATGTGATATCGTTCTATTTTTGTATATATAGATATATATATGATTCCTGTGTATATGACGCGCCGTGAGGACCACTACCCCGTTATTGTAAAAACTGTTCGGGTGCTGGGCGGATTTTTTTTTTCTCCCAGCAGTGGTCCAGTATCAGGATGTTTTCTCAAACCAATTAAGCTAAGTGTAAAGTGATTTGAAATAGTAATATGTGTGTATATAACCCCTCTGGTATATATGGATAGAGTTTGGACATATACTCTAAACCATATGAACCTACAATACCATTTTCGAGATGACCCTCGTACGAAGATTTCGATTAGATGTTCTTTCCACAGCCCAGGGTACGTGGGACCGTGACATTGTAAAATGGCTATTTGTACTTGAGCTGCTCAAGGATTCCCTGATGACTGTATGCCACAGACGAGACGAGCTGAGCGCCTGGCTATGACGCAGCAGAATACAGTCTTATGGGAGTATTAAGTCAGCAGAGTACGGACTCCCAATGCCACTGTTTCCAACATCGCTTCCCCATGAGGAGGACCAGTCAATTGCAAACACAAACAAAGGACTACCAGTGGTGTGCGGTCCTTCTGATAGTAAATCCAATGTAGCTTTGTTTTGTGCCCGCGCCCTACGGGTGCGAGAGAGTTAAAAATCTTCTCATTCCTTCAGGTTTTATTATTTTTATTTTTTTCACCAAAACTAGAAGTAGTCTAGTAGATTAGTGCCGAGTGAGGCTGCATATCATACTTTGACTGTGGTCCCTCTCACCCCGTTTCCTTTTGTCTTGTCATGACCCTTCCATACAAATATCACTCCATTTGTTCACCCCCCCCCCCCTTTTTGTTTACTTACATCCTGCTAGTCGCTACCTATATGCAGACCCGCTGCACTGCAACATGACTTACCTGTTTCTCAGGTTGTTGAAGGATGATTTGAGAGAGTATACATATGCAGCCCGCCTGGCAGGGTTGGTCTATGGCATAGCCTCCGGAATGAATGCCATTCTTGTAAGTATGGTGATTAGGTTAGGTTATCTGGTGAAGGGAGGAGCTTGAGGCTTACGAGTGTGCAGGGTCGCTTGTTTATTAAATTCTGCTGCTTTTTGCAGAGTGGTGGGATGTTATATCTTCAAAATGTCTGTCTCTGATTAGTCTGCTAGGGTATTTTGAAACTATTAAGGGTTGTTGTCTTTTGTGTTGGTTTTAAGTGTTTTTAACGATACATGCCCAAAAGAGCAAAACAAAGATAGACAATAAACTGAGTAAATGCAAGATTCAAGCTCCAAAATGACAAAAAAAAAAGTCCATGAGTTGTGGTGCTGTATTTCAACTTTCTTGAACACATCTGACAGATTTGTGAAAGGAACAGACTAACATTTACATTAAAAAATTGAGCGCTACAGCATTTTTTTTCAGTTGCATATTGAAACTGACACAACATGTCACACCATGTTTAAATGTCAGTAACATCAAATGTCCATGTTTTCTTGTGTCCAGTCCTCCATGTTTAAACCCTTATGGGGATCATTTTAAAGTAGCTTGACTCATATCAACCCAAATCTCATGCTGAAGGAGAAAATAAAATGGACCCGTTTTAAAAACACGTTTTCCACATCTTTGGGCTGTATCTTAAAACCGTGATTGGTGTTGGCATGTTTCACTTCTTCAAATAAATATTTTTTGTATGTAAAATTTGGTTGCAGCCGGTTTCTACGTAGAAAGCCAGCTATATGAATAAGACCACCTCTGAGCCATATATGAGCTGTAACTTATTTAAAGAGACATGCACCGAAACAAGTCTCTGAACAGACAGTGAACAGTTTTTTGACGAGGTATAAAGGGTGTTGTTTTAACACGAACATTAATTAATTTGAACCAAAGTATGTTACAGACAATTCGTGATGACCCTAAAGAATCATACTGACTTGTGGAATATGGGCATCTGATGTCTCCTTTAAGGCAAGACACCACAGGTGAATGGGTAAAATTTTAACTAATAGATACTACCATACTTGATTAATCAATCCTGTTGATTAAGCATGGTACATTAAGAACGGTTGTTTTGTTACAAGCATCCCGAAATGTTATGTTTAAAGATGTAAATTAAGCATTATGTAATTGAATATATAATACTTTGTATACATTTCCGGAACAGAAATCTGAACATTGGATAAAGCCAAGTTCAGGTAAAAAGGTAATCTTCTTTAGAATATAGATGGGGGAACAAAACTGTAATATTTGTATGTAAGTGCTACTGAAGTGGAGACTTTTGGCTCTGTACTGGAGAAAAGATATATTGTAACTGAAATCTAAAGACTCTAATAGGAAAAAAAAAAAAAGGTGTAATTTTGTATATTTTCTTTCCACTAGTCTGAAAGAAGGCATGTTATGGAAGCAAAATCACAATTTACCAGTACATGTAGTGTCTTGCCATAATGAGTAGCTTTACTGTTTTAACTACTTCAGCTGTATCGTCTCAAACTACTTAGTGGCTTCCCCATCACTGAATGGGATGGATGTTCATAGCAGGTGTAAACAGGCTGACTGATGTTGGTATGACGTGGCAAAGCTGGGCTGCTCGTAAACTCACTTGATGTGTGATTCACTTAGTCCTTACAGTTTACACAAATTCATCACAATCTGAATGCACTGCATTGATGGTTGTCTGAAGATGATTTAAAGTAACTTTAAATGTTGTTTTTAGTCTGCGCCGCAGTAGCTCATGCATCTGTGCTGAAGTTTGTGTGTATGTTTGTCTCGTAGAGTGTCTTTTATTCTAAATGTCACAAATTTCACAAAAGCAAGACCATGAAGGATGGAAGTCAGTGCTTGAGCTGTTTTTGTTCTTATCACTCATTCTCATAAATATTCAATGTATTTTTGTGTGTGTCAGCTGTCAGTCAAGGGTTATAATGACAAACAACACATCTTGCTGAAGAAGATCATTGAGAAAATGGCCTCGTTTGAGATCGATGAGAAGCGCTTTGATATCATTAAGGAAGCGGTAAGACACAAACAGTCATTAAGATACTTTTACAATAACAGATGACACAATTATTAGCACAAATCTATGCTCACAGGAATCTCTGTAGATTTCCACAGTAGTTCACTTGTACTTTATTTTAGCCAATTTGTGTTTAAGTCCTATTAACACATTTAAACATGTTTTTACACCTAAACCAAAATTAAAGTTTTTAATTTAGGCAAAACAAAGTTTATTTGATAATCGAACAAAATTTAATAAACATTCATAGCACTCCACTCAAAATGTACATTTAAACTGCGTATGTTTTTAAATCGACTTTTTAATAAAATTGTTTCTACTCCAATTAGTTTTTATGTAAACATTTAAATCAGTCATGAGAAAGTTATTACATCCACAGTTTGTTCAAACATACGTTAAATAATGAAGACATCACTAGCAGGTTAAGTAAAAGGCTAGGCAAGTATAATGGTGTGTGCACACCAAAGTGAATGTAATTATTTTCGTTGGTAGATTGCATACGTCAATGTGACGTGGATGACACAAATTGGGTGATGCGATTGCCTGCGAGCACGCGATATTCGCCTGAATCGTGTCTTGAGAAATTTCAACTCGAGTGGGAAATTTGCATGACGCATTGTCGTGCAAGCCACTCAGCGAATAGCTTATAGACATGTCAGGTTTGACACTCCCGGTTGTATCTGAAAATGAAGGAGAGCATTATAAAGCAATAAGCCCCAAGAAGCCATGGTTTACAGTGAATTTATAACAGCTAAGGGGCGTTGTTAGGCACGGCGCGATGCGACGCGAAACCCCCTTAGCTGTCATGGGGCTTATTGCTTTTATAAAACTGTTATTCCATATATGTAGTAAGGTTTCACAATAAAACCGAGCAGATAAAGTGTAATGATATAAGTAAAAACGGTATTCTTTTACCAAACAATGTAGTTCCTCAGAAACAGTTGTGGTTCCAACAAAGTGGTTGCCGAGCAAAACACAGAAGTAAACAAAGGTGTATGTTTGTAGTGTAATTTACAACAGCTTTGAATGCGGCTCAACCAATCAGAATAAAGGACTGGAACTATCCGTTTTATAATAGTGCTTTTATATGTGCGAGGACTCGGAAAAACATCCCGCGAGTAATCTGCAATATTCGCTTCGCTTTTGGTTGTGCACACGCATAACCAATTTAATCAATATCTAATACAGTGCAAAAACACCACAAAAAACAAATGTTAGCGAAAAAATTTTTTCTAGGTAACGAATGAGCTATGGACATTAAATGGCTTTCTTGAGGGAAATAATGTTAAGAGACATTGTTTACAAGCTGTATTTTTGCAGTTGAAACACTGAATTATTTTTCGATTGCCGAAATTTAGATGCATCATTAGCAGAAATATCTGTGGATTCGTCTGGGCCTGGTAGTCAGACATTTGGTGTTTTCTGATCTGTGTCCATGAGAAAATGTGCTCTGTAACTGTGATCTAAATGAAACTTGTGTGATTTATTTTTTTTTTTTCAGTACACAAGGTCTCTGAATAACTTCCGCGCTGAGCAGCCTCACCAGCATGCTATGTATTACCTGCGGCTGCTCATGACTGAGGTGGCCTGGACCAAAGACGAGCTCAGAGATGCTCTGGATGGTGCGATGCTCTTTCATTGTTCTGTGAAAGTGAGCACAATGGTCTCCTGCTTGTGTTCATGCTGTGACTGTGTTTCTCAGATGTGACGTTACCTCGACTGAAGGCGTTCATACCGCAGCTGTTGTCACGGTTACACATTGAAGCCCTGCTGCATGGCAACATCACCAAACAGGTTTGTATAAAAAGTATTTTTCCTTGATGACGTACAGAAAAGGCAGGTGGGCAGTGAGAGGTTTGTTTGAATTGCTTTGTTCTTCTTTTTGTAAGTTGTAAATTCATTGAATTAGCTCACACATTGATGAAATGTGATGTAATGTTAGATTTTGCTTTCATGATCATGTTATGTTAGTGATTTGAGCAGTGTGGTCTGTCTAACTGTCTGTCTGTTGTCTCCAGTCTGCTCTGGGCATGATGCAAATGTTGGAGGACACTCTCATTGAGCATGCTCACACTAAACCCCTACTACCGAGTCAGCTAATTCGCTACAGGGAAGTGCAGGTACCTGACGGTAAGTGCTTAGCATCTCAAACTTCCATGCAACATCTCAGAAGGTCTTACATTCATTCAGCTTTTCTCCAATCTGAGGTCTGTATCCACATGTACAGTATACACAACCGTTCAAACGTTTGGGGTTGGAAAAACTGCTCACCATGGCAGCATTTATTTGATCAGAAATACAGTAATACTGTGAAATGATTACAATTTAAAATAGCTGTTTTCTATTTGAATATATTTTGAAATCATTCTAATATGCTGATGTGATGCTTAAGAAACATTTATTGTAAATGGTGAAATCAGTTGCTCGGCTTATGTTTTTGTGGAATCCTTGATCTAATATTTTTTTCAAGATACTTTGATGAATAGAAAGTTCAAAAGAACTCTATATATTTGAAATATACATTTTATAAATGTAAATTGATCAATTTAATGCATCCTTGCTGAAAAAGTATTCATTTTACTGACCCCACAATCATTTTGCTTATTCAACTTACTGACCTGACATTTAACATGTTAATTTACAGGTTCTAATAGAAAAGTAATTAATATTGAAAGGTCCTTCAGAATTTTTACAGTCTAAAACAAAATCTAAACTTTCATTACAGTTTGACTTTTTTTTTTTTTTTAATTCTGCTAGGTAAGACCAATATTTAAGTTTTAGATTATATTTTAAGTTGTGTAGGTTTTTTAAAATACATCGTATTTATTGTACATTTTTCCATCAATACATCTTCATAGCATCAAATAAATTAA
Source organism: Sinocyclocheilus anophthalmus (assembly GCA_018155175.1). Lineage (NCBI taxonomy): Eukaryota > Metazoa > Chordata > Actinopteri > Cypriniformes > Cyprinidae > Sinocyclocheilus > Sinocyclocheilus anophthalmus. Next base: position 36,096 of record JADLZN010012064.1, on the reverse strand, counting down.
GACCGGTATTAAACCTGAATCTGTGGTGTGTAATTTGAGGTCTATGATATTTGTGTGTTTGTGTCATGGTTCTTGTGTTTAAGTCCAGTTCTCTGTGGTTATCAGGTGGTTGGTATGTTTACCAGCAGAGGAATGAGGTTCATAATAACTGTGGAATCGAGATTTACTATCAGACTGACATGCAGAACACCCATGAGAACATGATGCTGGAGCTCTTCTGTCAAATCATCTCTGAGCCATGCTTCAACACGCTGCGCACCAAAGAACAGCTGGGTAACACAAACACTCAGGAGAAATGCTCTGTTGTGTGTGGCAATATGGTTTTCTATCTCTTTGTCTATCGATATGATTATTGGACCAAGTAGTTCAGTTTAGGGACACAGACTCTTCCTGCTGCTCCTACTGCTCTTAAGAACATAATTTCTTTCTATCTGTGTGTCTGACCATCCAGGTTACATAGTGTTCAGTGGCCCCCGCAGGGCTAATGGAGTGCAGGGTCTGCGTTTCATCATCCAGTCTGAAAAGGCTCCTCACTACCTGGAGTCTCGAGTGGAGGCCTTCCTCAAGACCATGGAGAAGAGTGTGGAGGAGATGGGCGAGGAAGCGTTTCAGAAACACATCCAGGCACTGGCCATTCGCCGTCTCGACAAACCCAAGAAGCTGGCGGCTGAATGCGCCAAGTACTGGGGAGAAATCATCTCCCAACAATACAACTTCGACAGAGGTGAGAGTCACTGAAATGAACTCATGTTAGCGTCAAGTATCTGAAGTTTTAATGTCATTGTCTTTGATTTTCTTGTCTGATCTAGATAATATTGAAGTGGCTTACCTGAAGACACTGACAAAGGAACACATTATGAAGTTTTACAGGGTTGGTAATGATCTGAATACTTTGTCACACATTGAAACGGATGCTGTTTCTTGCAGCATAATAACAACTAGATTTGCATTTCCTAAAGAAAATGTCCATGCTAAATGTCCAAAATAATAATGTTAGGATTTTGGCTTTGATTCTGTGTAAATGACTTTTTCATAACACTCGCGCATCTTTTCATGATGGATGAGTCTATACACAATGTATAACATTGGTCTATTTATCATGCATCTGCTTTTACAGTCACATTTCAGTATGCAAATGCATGCAAAAAGGGCCAATCTCAATGCCATTTGCAAATATTTCAGTGAGGCCATTGCTGTCAGTTGCATGCTTAAACATTCTGTCAGGTTGGAGGGAGATTTTCAACAATTAGATATTAAAAATATATTAATATTAACATATTATGATTGTTATAAAACAAGGCACATGTAATGCTGATATTGTTGACAATGTTTGCTATTGAGTCTGTGTATATGAAGTAGTTTCGGAGTGCTTAATTAAATTAACTTTAGGTAAATGCAGCCCTTGCAACACAAATAATTATCTTCAGATCTCCAAATGCAATGCAATTGCTCTTGTCAGTGGGTTCACAGGTCTGTTTCTCTCCAGGACGTGTTGGCCATTGATTGCCCCCAGAAGACACAAAGTGTCTGGCATGTGCGTTTAGAGAGGATGGAATCCTGTGAGTACTTGAACCATAGATGAAACTTTTGAATTGGGCTGATGAAGCCGCCGGAGAGATTCATTATTTCTACCATGCGTTTCATCTAGGTCCATGGTGTAGAGTTTCGGTCAAAATGATGTCAATCTGGCTCCTGCCCCATCACTTCCTCAGGTACTGCATAGATGTATATGTACAGTTGCAATATGCATTTTGCCAATTGTATCAGAAAAGGACAGATGATTGTGCTAACTATTCAGTTCAAGTTTGGGGGTCAGTGGCGTTTTTTTATTTTTTTTAGAAAATTAATACTTAATTCGGCATGGTGCATTACATGATAAAAAAATGATATAAAGACATTTCAGAATATTACAAATGTTAATAACGCGTTCTTGAATTCATCAAAGAACATCTAGAAAAAAATATATTACAAAAAAAGATAAGCAGCAACTACTGTTTCACATAATAATACAAATGTTTCTTGAGCTGCAAATCAGCATATTAGAATGATTTCTGAAGGATCATGTGACACTGAAGCCTGGAGAAATGATGCTGAAAATTCAGCTTTGCATCACAGTAATAAATTATATATGAAAATAAAAAGGTGATTTTTAATTTGATTCTTTTTACTGTATTTTTATCAAATAAATGCAGCCTTAGCGAGCATAAGAGTTTCTTTCGAAACCAAATATTTCATGGCCCCAAACTTTTGAACTCTGCACGTTGTGGTGGTTAGTTTTGCATAGCCAAGCACTACTTGCATTTTCTTAAAAAAAATAAATCACACTTTGTTGTGTGTTTCAGCCGTCACTGGTTCAGGATATGACTGAATTCAAAAGGAGTCTGCCGCTGTTCCCTCTCACCAAACCTCACATCAATTTCATGGCTGCCAAACTGTGACCAGCATCATGGGATAGTCAGAGACGCCCAAATATGGAGCCAGTAACGTCGTCGTTGCGTGAGTGTGTGTGTGTGTGTAAGCAGGCAGGGCCACGACGGTACCGCTTGCAGCATTTTTAGTTGTGCTCTGCGTCAGACATGCACACCTGATATCTAATAGATACTAAGAAAACATACAATGTTTTTCATGTTGCTTCTGTCAGAAAATTTGTATCCCTATATAATATAGGAATCACTCGCTGGCCACGATGACACTTTTTCGTTGTTCAGTTTCATTTCATTTACACCACTGTTAACCAAAACCATGAGAAAGCGTTTGGAGAGGCTGTTGTGTAATTTATCAAGATAAGTCTCTCCTGAAATGAAATACTGGCCTTAAGATGATTTTAATCAGTGATTAGGTTTTCTGGCACCTTTTTTAAAGTTTAATTTAAGCGATTTGCTTTGAGTTGTTTTTAGTTTCTGTGCATGTTGGCAGAGTTTTATCTTTAAGGATAGTGTTGTAAATGCAAGGTGGTTAACTTGATGGACTTTGGTTTTATTTGCGGTTGAAGAAATATCATAATAAACCATTTTTAATATCATTTTCATTTGTTTATTTAAGTTACTTTGTCCTAAAACAATTCATAAAATACCTGAATACCTGTTAATTTGACCTAAACTCAGTCTCATAACAGAAATACAGATTCCTCTCATGAAACCTCAATTATGTAAATTGTTTGTGAAAACCATACTCAAATCAAACATTTGTTTGATTTGAATTTTAAGTTTGACACAATTAAATGAACCACTGGTTTTTCGAACGATTTAATATGAATACATTCATGAACGGTTAACTGTTCACAGTTAACTCGCCCCCCCATAACAATATCCATATAAAACATGACAACATTTATACTTTCAGGAAGTTATGTGAAACTGACTCTGAAATTCCCTTTTAACTGGGTTTGTTTTACTTCTGATGTCTTGACTTGTGGTTATGCACTCCTCACAAGCAATAATGTGACTTACAGGACCTATGACTAGTGTCTTAAACTCTATACTAGGTGTTTTTCTTGACACGCTTTGAGCTTGGTTCCGAGAAACAGATTAGACGAGAACTAGACTTGGTCTGTGCTCAGAAAACCCTCCTGTGACATGTTTCAAGGCTGTAATTTACCTGCGCTGACACCGGAACATCATGTCGGTCTGTAATCCATGCATGTCCTCATCTCAGGTGTGTGTTATTCTTGTCTTGAGCCAAGTCTTCACCATCACTTGTGTTTCTAGTGCTGAAATTTATTCTGGACTTACTCAGGCATATCAAATCAGCTGTATGCTGCATTTTTTTAGAAACTCAACCAGCTTATCACCTCCGTCAAAATAACGAATACTGTTTCATGCTCTGCGAAACAAACTGTACAATCTGATATCAGCCTCTTAGATGAGTTTTGTTGTACCACTAAAAGATGGATATACTCAGGCATCTCACTGCATTGGTTTTGGTGGTTTGTGTTTTTGAATTTAAAGGATTAGTTAAGAATAGTTCATCTAGAAATGTAAATTTAGTAATCATATTGGTTCTCATGACGTTCCAATCCTGTATTACATTTTCTTTCACGGAAAAATAAGTTTGAGTTATTTTCCATGCAATTAAAGTGACTGTCAAGCTTTAAAAACGGCATAAAATGAACCATAAAAGTAGTCCGTTTGAGTTGTGCCTTATATTTCAAATCTTTTGAAGCCATTTGATAGCTTCATTAATAAACTATTCAAAATGGTTTTCAGTAATTGAAATAAAGCTGAAATAAATATTAGATGGGGGAACCCTTAGAACAATATACAGTCAAATAAAATGAGTTTGTACTAAAATTTGTTAAGCAATGTCTAAATATTGTTATAATAAAAATGGCAAAAGCAAACCAAAATTTCTAAAACTTTAAAAATTAAAACGAAAACTGAAAATAAAAACAATATAATCGCATATACATAATACTGAAGACGGGAGAAAGTTCATTTTCAATCTCAGCTGCTTCCAACGTTCGTTTTTCAATGATTTCAATGAAAGCTAAAGATGAATAATGATTTAAATTGCAGTCTGTTCATCACCAATCTATCAGATGGCTTCAGATTATTTGGGTTGTGCACCCAATCATGTTGAAAATACTTTTTGGTACTTCATGGCCGTTTTTTAAGTTTAAAGGGATAGTTCACCCAAAAATGAACTGTGTGTTTCTCTGCTTGCCCCCCTGGCATCCAAGTATTAGGGTACTTTTGCTTCTTCAGTGCCCCCCTCTACCCGTCGGTGCGTCCTATTCTATAAAATAGAAATTCCCTCCGCGGCCTCATCAGATCCCGGAGACAAGGGCCGCTCTGCTTCCCGCGGGGGGCGACCTCGGGTCGCAGTGGCTGAAGGGTGTGGTGGTGCACTGGCATTAAGATTCTTGTCGTGGTTGGGTGAGGCACGATCACAAGTGAGCAGCGGAAGCCCCAGCCTCGTGCCCCTCTCTATTGTCTTTCTTCTACTCCGTGCGGTCTGCAGGCGTCCCGACGAGCTAGTGGCCACCAGACTTAGGAAGAGCAAGCCGAGGACGTCGTCGAAGCCGCGAGAAGGGAAGGGACGAAAGAAAAACAGTGGGGTGGCTGCAGAACCATGACATGGTCAGCAGAACACTTCAGGGGAAAGGGAGCCGGCGCCGGGCGGATGGGAGAAAGGGGAGGAGGGGGAAGAAAAAAGAAGAAGGGGGAAAGGGGGAGGGGGGAAGGAAAAAGAAATGATGAAGCAGAAGAAGAAGAGAAAGGAAGAGGGGTTAACGTGGAAGAGTGTAGAACAGAGAAACGGAGAGCAAGGGCTGCGGGATCGCTAGAAACCGCAATGGCCAACGGTCCGACAGGGCACAACTCAAGAGGGAGGTAGACGCGAAACGATTCGCGGCCGCGCCGAAGGGGGTGAACGCGCTCAGGACCAGTTGGACATTGCGTATGAAGTGTGGAGTGGGGAGAACGACATGGATTTGGCTCGGGCAGGAAATGCTGTGATGGTATGGAAAAAAGCAGCATGACAGGCGGGCTAAAACCCGCGTGTTGGTGACCGTAAAAGAAAGAAAACAGGGGGGGAAGACGTGAGCTGAGTAAAGTACACTATGTGTGGGTGGAATGTTGGGAGTGGGGGCGGGGGATGAACTTCCAGATTGCTTTAAAATCCAAAGATGCAGTTCGCATGCAGTCAGAGCATTTGTTGCACCCCAAATCCCTTTAACTGTCGAGAATCAGGGGCCATGCGTTAGGACTGCAAACAGTGCTTTGTGTTCTCACCGTCCCTGTGTAACCGGCTGTCACGGGTGTTTTACACTGTGGTGAACATTAGCAGAAGATGAGAGTAAAGAAATCTAGAAGAGCAGGATTTAATGAGTTACTCTGCATGAATGAGTCTAAGATGAGGTTACATTCTGTTCCAAATCCAAGGAATGGGCTTGTATGTACCAAACTGCGGTCATGAGGTGGAAATGGTTCATTTGAAATCTCTCGTGTTTATTAGGTGGTTTTGAAGTGCATCTGGGGAATGTGTATCTGTGGAAGAGTTTTCGGTTGTATGATAATTAAACAATTGTATGAACTCATTTGTGTTGTTTTTGTCTTTTTGAACTGCACTTAAGATTTTTCTTTGGAGATTCTTGAGCCTGTTAAACATGAGATTTTTAAAGGAATATTCTGCCTTAAATACAGCTTTAAATACAACTCTGTGCTCCTCTTCACCTGTTATGCTATTGATTACTATAGAAAATTTCACAATTTCCTTCATTAATGGACAACAATGGATTTAAAATGCACAGCTTTCAAAATTGAGTTTCCAAAGGATCAACTACTCGAATGTTTTCACGAGTTTTATTTATTAAATGATAATATCCAATCTTGCTATTGATGTCTATCCCTGTTTTTATATTAAGAAAGTTAGGGAACTTGCTCTCAGGACCCCATGGTGAATTAACACGTTACAAGCTTTATAAAACATAGGCCTGGTTTCACAGACAGGGCTTAGGTTAAGCCAGGATTAGGCATTGGTTCAATTAGGGCATTTAAGTATCTTTTATAAACGTGCCATAGAAAAAAACATTACTGGTGTGCATCTTGAGACAAATCAATAGTACTAACATATTTTAAGATATGTCCGTGCAAGTTTCTTACAGTTAGAACAGAACAGACGTGCATTTTAGTCTGGGTCTACACTTAAGCCTCGTCTCTGAAACCGGGAGTATGTGTTGCATTTTAAGTATGGCTTAAAATATGCATTTATTGCCATATTTATGTACTTTGCAAAATCAATGTATAGCCAGTAAAAATGGTTTAATACTTCGATATTTCAAAAGTCTCAAATACCTCGAATTCCTAAATGGTTTTCAACACTCGTCCTTTAAATATAAAGCATGTAAATGTTGTGCCGATAGCAGCAACACACAATTGCAATCCATTTGTACTGTTAGTGAGACAAAAATGACACTATCGTTTTATATGCTACAGATTTAAGAATAGACTATCACATAATTTATTAGGATTTATTATTATTTATTAGGATATGTATTTGAAATCCTCAATTATTAGTCCAAGTTAAAAACTCAAACTGCCCAATACACACAGTCAGGCATTGGAAAAATACATTTATTTACATAAATGAACCAGGAAACTGAATTCAGAAGCCGTGTCTGTACAACGCATCCATTTTACAACATGTTCTGTATTTGGCATTGTGCTTCATCTGTACAACAGGAGACATTACACATACCCCACTGATATTATACAGCACAATTAGATGCTGAAAAGAAAGTGAGAATTTAAAATCATATTTAGCCAACAGAGAAACTCATCTGCTACTGTTAGTCTTGCAGTTGGTGTAGCTAAACAATTTTTCTTAACTACGTCAGCATTAAGCATGTTCTTTCAGGGTTACGCCTATCATCAAAGCGGTAATGATTCATTTGAACTATGGACAATAAAAGCCACTCACAGCCCACTGGAAGATGTTTCATCACAAACTCACATTGTAGTGTAATACTGCATTACAAAACAGTACTAGTATGCACTGCCACTGTCTTTATATACTGTTTTCTCCCAATTTCATCCATATTATGGTGGCTGACGGCTGGAGATAAAACAGATGCACTACATGAATTACAAGTCATAAAACACAACGATTTGGGGAAAAAAATGGCATGTTCACCAAATAATCCTGTCTATCTGTAAACCTGTCCTGGTGTAATAAAAAGGCCACTAATACTCAAAGTTCACTGTTCACACACGACTATTTATCTCTGGGAATATATTATGAAACGGGTTTATTAACAGCAGTTATGAGGCATCAGGTACCATAATGTTTTAATAGTGATCAATTAAGGACCAAACACTGGATTCTCGGTTTGTACAGGACCCTTAACAGACTGACTCTATAAAAGTGACTCCCTGAAACTCCGACATCAACATCACAAAGATAGAAATGAAACATGATCGGCTGATCGCTTCAATTATGTGAAGGCAGGCAAGACGGTGAATCTCACAAAACGCTGTCATGTTTCACCCCAAAAAAACGACTTTATATGGATTTTGCGTAAAAAAAAGAAGAAGCTTATTTTCAGGATTTTTGCAATGTAACATTTTTTTTTTGATTTGTTAAATTATTTCCGTAACGCAAAACAATTTCATGCAAAAATGTTCAATTAGAGACATTTGTATTATATATGTACTTAATTGAATTAAAACAAAAATCATTGTGTCCAGACTTGCTTGCGTTGTTGCAAAGCAATTTATTTCTTTTGATTTTGGTGTGAAATATAACAGAAAATGGGGAAATTCATCCAAGAAGACCACATAAAAAAAAGGTTATTTTATAAGATTATTACAAGAAAACAGCTTTACGTATTCCTGTTTGCCTTTAGAATCTAATATTGCATTCACTAGTCTAATAAAGAAAGAAAAGATGTGAAACGGCACGTCGTCGTTTGCATGTTAAGGATGCTTTAAAGATTCATTTGAAAGATAGTGATTCATTTGAACATTTCTAATTCAATATAAAACAACCACTTATTAATATAAAACCTTCTTTCAATATTTATTTATCCTCAGTCTCTTTCTTAAAATGTCAAAGCCTATAAAATGAGTAACGCACTCCCAGGTCTGATTAAATCAACTGAAACGAAGCTGAACCACTATTCAAATGCCAAACGAAAGAGTCACATTCAAAAAAATCAAAATCCAGCGTCTGTGAAAATGTCCTGTAGTGTCTCTCAAAGCTGCGTGAAATCAAAATGACGAGGATGGAATCGAGCAGAGGTTTGATGATGAGCTCAGGCCTCCTCCGTCTCAGGGAAATTGAGGATCTTGCGATGAGCTTGTCGGAGATACTGCTGCTGCTTGAAATAAACCTTAAACGCCCCTTTAATAGCCACAAACGCTATGCCACCCTGAAACAGAGAGAGATACAGCTCATCAGTGTGAGGATACGCGTGTATAAATCACTGACATCGCTTTCCGTGATGTTCTTGTACCAGAATGGTCCTCTGAAGGTTTGAGTTGACGCTGCTGAACATCAGTTTACCCACGATGGTGGCGATGGTGGGGAACACAAGGGCGCCGCACAGAATGCGTGTGGCTGACACGTGATCGGCCAGCGGACTGGCCTCCGCCGGGATCCTCGGCACTGGGCAGCCAATACCTGCGCGTGACACAATGAGACACGGGATTTATGAGCGTTTTTGGTGACAATTTCACAAAGCTTGTAGTAAACAATATGTGACCCTGGAGCACAAAAGCAGTCTTAAGTCGCTGGGGTATATTTGTAGCAATAGCCAAAAATACATTGTATGGGTCAAAATGATTGATTTTTCCTTTATGCCAAAAATCATTCGGATATTAAGTAAAGATAATGTTCCATGAAGATATTTTGTAAATGTCCTACTGTAAATATATTAAAACTTAATTTTTGATTAGTAATATGCATTGCTAAGAACTTCATTTGATTCCAGATTTTCAAATAGTTGTATCTCAGCCAAATATTGTCATATCCTAACAAACCATACATCAATGGAAAGCTTATTATTCAGCTTTTAGGTGATGTCTAAATCTCAAATTTCGAAAAAATGGACCCTTATGACTGGTTTTGTGGCCCAGGGTCACTCACATATTAGTGATGAACAGAAAAATGAGGCAGTTCAGCTTTCCAACTGTGTTCCTTTCAAATTAGACTGACAGCTTTGTCACATGATAATAAACTGGTTTCAAATACTGAATTTTGCGTAAATATTGAGTAAAATTTACATTTTATCTGCAATACTAAATGTATATTAGTGTTAATTAATGCCAATTAATTTGCAATTCAGAATAGATATATTAGGAAATGGTCACTAACATCAACCAAAATATTTTAAAATATTAGCCCATTTTATGTAAATTACATATACATATAATTATTAATAATAAACACCATAACTATAACAACTAATCAATGTAAAAATAAATAAAATAAAATAAGAAAACATGATTAAATGTGGATATGTATACATTTTAAAAAGTCCAGAATTAAATAATATAAATAAAGATGGAATTTGTGAATGAGTATTTATGAAACTAATATATCCAACTGATATATACATTTTTTGTATTATTATTATTATTTTCATTTCGTTAAATATTTTTTATCTACTTGGTTGTCTCGTTTGGATCTTATTTTTGGTTAGCTTTAACTGTTTTGAATTTAAAAAGTAATTCAAATACTTTATAATCATAATCATCATAATGATAATAATCATCAACCTTAGATAAGCTATAACCCATAAATTAAATACAAATTTTATGATATGTAAAACTAGGCTAAGTATATTAAGAACTATATTGGATATTACAAATAAACTTATTTTAGAGGCTTTTTACCCAATTTATTTTCAACTTAATAACAAATCAGCATATTAGAATGATTTCTGAAGGATCATGTGACACTGAAGACTGGAGTAATGATGCTGAAAATTCAGCTTTGCCATCACATGAATAAATTACAATTTAAAATACATTAAAATAGAAAGCAGTTATTTTAAATTGCAATAATATTTCACAATATACAATTTTTTCGTATTTTTGATCAAATAATCGCAGCCTTGGCGAACAAGAGACTAAAAAAAACATTTAAAACTGTTTAATTATTCCAAACACACACACACACACACATATATACATATATATATATATGCCATCAGCCACTCCGCTCTCTAGATACAAGCATTGAGACCACAGACCCATCACTGTCTGTTGCGTCACCACTGACCTGGGAAAATACTGTTGAGGATCTGAAGCTTATTGGAGTATTTCCTCCAGAGGCGGAGCACATAATCCTCCCAGCGAATCATCTTCCCCAGAATTAGCATAACTGGGATGGTGGGCAGGCCAATCAACAAGAAGAGAGGATCGGCCCGTTCCATCACATCCAGACCTTCCTTATGACCCACAACCTAAGAGACAGAGATAGACAGATTCATAAGAATCAAATAATGCCTGTGAAATCATTTCAGCTGTGAGTGACGTCTCACCTGCATGACGGTCACGGCGCCGTATGTGACAGCCGTCCAGTAAATAGATCCCACCATGATCCCAGCAGCAGCAAACGGACAGGCCTTCGAGATCAACCTGTCTGCCAGATCCAGCACAAACACCACCGGCCCTGCACACAAAAACACACTGACTTTAACATATAGTTCGAGGCTAAAATGGGTTTTTAATTGCCGATGACAATATTTTGAAAGTCATGGCCTATATAATGCTGAGAGATATGGTGTACTGATAACAGGATGTACACAAAATTGATGAATTTAAAGTGACGTGACCTGTGGCCAAGTATGGTGACCCATACTTGGAATTAGTGCTCTGCATTTGAACACACACCGTGAACACACACCCGGAGTAGTTGGCAGCCATTTATGCTGCGGCGCCCGCGGAGCAGTTGGGGTTCGGTGCCTTGCTTAAGGGCACCTTGTCGTGGTATTGAAGGTGGGAGCGAGTGCTGTACATTCACTCCCCCCACCTACATCCCTGCCAGTACGAGACTCGAACTCTGCCGCGCCCCACTGTCGTTACTGTACACGTGTGCCATCAAGTGTGGCGGCAGTGTCACCCACGACTTAAATGAACACATGTATTTCAAACAATATTTTCACAGAATTATGTTTACATACCAAACAATTATACCATAATGCCAATGATCTCAAAATAACTACGAATAGCAAGGATGCATTAAAATGATGGAAAAAGGGACAAAAACGCATTTTACTGTTAACAAAATCATATTTAAAAGATGTTCTTTTGAACTTTCTATTAATGAAAAAAACCTGAGAAAATAAGTATCACGTTTCCTATAATATTAAGCAGCACAACTCATTTCAACATTGATAATCAGAAATGTTTCTTGAGCACCAAATCAGCATATTAGAATGATTTCTGAAGGATCATGTGACATATATAAATAATATTTTTTCCCCCCCCAAATAGAAAACAGTTATTTTAAATTGTAATAATATTTCACAATAATACTGCTCTTACTGTATTTCTGATCAAATAAATGCAGCCTTACTGGAGCAAGAAACTTCTTGGAAAAACTTTTTTTTTTTTTTAAATCTTACCAACCTCAAACTTAGGAAATGTTGTGCATCTTTACAGGAAACTGTAAAAGGCTCTATATTGTCGTGCATATCATCATGCAGACATTTAAGAAACAATATCACAAAACAAGAGGGAGATTAAATAATAAAAACTAAGTAATGCTGAGGTCTGAATCATGTGACCATCACGTCTCTGGGTTCCCACCTCTCCAGCAGGTGGCAGAAGATGATATTATGATACATTGTGTTGGGAATCAACAGGCCTTCAAATGCTCTTCTCACTATATATGATTATTTATCCAAATTTGAGACGTCACAGCACTGCGAGCACACCAGCTACCACAGATCATCCAGTTGAATTCACTATGTGGTCATCGTGGCACGCCGCAAGGTTTATGGGAGTGATAAGCACTTTATTGTCCCATGTGTGATCAATGACGACTATATCCTAGATGACTCCGGAATAAAGTGTCACTGCAAAGCACAAAGTGAAACAGTCCTAAAAAGGAATGGGAGGAAATCATGCAATATTTACTGACCTGCTTTCCTCTCAACCTATAAATACCCTCCACTGCAGGAGATCTCTAGGACGCCTCTCTGGATTTTCACATTCATTCTCTGGTGAATCAGGACTTTATTTTAACTCCGTTTCCAGATACATCAAACATGGAGCATTTTACTCCATTACTGTATATGGAACCGCATCTTTATCCACTACAGAACTTAAAAGAATAGAAGTTTAACACAAAACATAATTGCAGATTAATATCTACCGAGCATATAAATTAGATATAAGCTTACGGTCATTACTTCAAAACCAAAGAATACACAATTGTCCTAAAATATACAAATTCATCTCTCCACCAAAAAGTTACTGTATAAGTTGTGAAAAGTTTGTGTGTAAATTAACCTTCACCACACCTAATTCATCTCCTCAATGCGAGCTCTACGTCAGCTTTCGGGCGTGGTTTGTGTGTGTGTGTGTGTGTGTGCGGCAGGATCACTGACCCCTCTCGAGAATATTAATATGGAATATTCTGATGACAGCGCTGGAATCTGGTTCACGTTCTCTCTAGCACTGCAACATCAAGCTAATGGCTACTGGCAACAGGAATCGTGCGGGCATTTCTGCTGCCGGCCACAGATTCCATAATTAAAATCATTAAAAATCAACTCCACTTAGCAGGAATACATCTGCAGTCTATTCTTCCTCGTTTTACACCAGCTTCACTGCTCTGCCAAAGAACCGCAGTGGAACAAGGACGTTCTGTTCCCTACAAACCCTCTCCAATGCCAGGCTGCATAAAACAACTTCAGTGTGAAGTCATCTCTTCAAGCTGCACTGCTCTGAAAAACATCTTGAAAGTTAATCAGGAGTAGCATATGTGGAAAGGACAGATGGTCTTTCACCTTCATAGTCATGTAATGGCTTTAGTAGTCAGCTACCTGCCTTGGGAGCGTTTTAAGGCATCATACATAAAAATTATGCTGCCTTCAGAGATTAAGATATAATTATTTATGCCAAATTATAAGAAATCAATGCATATATCCTTCATGGATATCATATGTACACATGCATATTTAGACATTTTCATAGGGGAAAGAAAAAAAATCCTAGTAGTCATATAACTAAGCTTTTTTTAAAGATATTTTTTTCTTATGATATAATTATTTAGTCCAAATTTTATGGAATCGCTGCATGTATCCTTAATGCATATCATATTTTTTCATATTACAGTTCGATTTCACAATTCGAAAAAATCGTAAATGTTAAAAAAATCTTTTAAAATCTTAGTCATAAAACTAAGCGTCTTGGTTTTTTTTTTGCAAGAAAAATATAATTTAATTTATGATACTGAAGACTGAAGAAATGGCTGATGACTGATGAAAATTTCAGCTTGCCACCCACGGAATAAAATTCTATTTTGTTTTTTAAAAGGTATATTACAATCGAAAAGGTTTTTATTTAATTGATTTGCACAATATTATTGCTTGTACTGTATCTTTTTTTTTTTGCTCAAATAACAAACTTCTTTAAAAAAACCAGTGTAAAAAATCTCTGTTGATTACTTTATGTCGGGCTGGGTAAATAAAATTATTAATTTCTTAAAAAAAAATACCGAACCATAAACTTTGGACTTGTAGTGTATATTTCATTCAATATTGGAAAGTGCAGATTAAAAATTCTTCATGAATTTAACCAACTCATTAAAAAGAATCAGCTCAAAGAGCAATCTGAAACTCACTTCACTATTCACACATCTTTTGTTTCCCAATCTTTCTCGGTCGTCACATTCAATTCAGAAGACAAGCTCACAATGCAGCTAAAACATGCAATAGTTTTGCAGAGGAACCATAGATTAAGCAGCGGTGCAGGAAACCCTCATATTCACGAGCTGTGACGTTCATCTTTCTGACTGCGTCAGTCTGCTTCGCTCTCGTTCCTACAGTTTGAAAGTTAGACGGGGAGCATGATTGGTGCAATTTCACAGCTGGCCACGGTCACCCTGACAACCATATCCCAGAATAAACCCATCGCTGTGGAAAGAGACAGAGAGCGAGAGAGGACGACAGACTGGCCCTCAGGAGGAAGATTATTAGCACAGCGTGAAGAGAAACTAATGTTGTTATACTCTCGAACCTGAGCAATTTACATAAGAGATGAAACACAAGAGGATGAAAAGTGACATTTTGCTTCATGAGCAGCGGATTACTGGAATCACAAACAAATCCTCATCACCAATATCAAAAGAGGGATTTCTCTGGAATCGGGATTGACCTACTAAGTACAAAAAAAAACTAAATAAACAAGCACAACTATTCATAACTACTGCAGTGACATTTGATGAAGGTTGACAAAGTCTGAAAGTATGTCACAAATGTCTAGAATTTTGCTTGTCATCTGTGGAATGTGGAAGTGAACTGTTTATTCTATTCCTAGCAAAGGCAGGGCAGTTTATTGAATATTTTCAATTTAGCCATTAAAATAATCTCTTTTTTTAAAGAAATTAATACTATTGTTTTTTTAAGAAAGGGTGCATGCAGTTGATCGAAAGTTTACAGTAAAGACATTTATAATGCGAAGAAATATTTCTATCACACAGCAGCAGAATAGGTTGTCAGTCCTGTATTTGAGTCTTTAATACGGTTACGTTCACACAGAGTACGGTTATTTACAGGCGTGACAACCGCATTCTGTAACCAAACTCACACCTTTATTTTCGGACCCACAATCGCATTCTCGGGGACACACGCGCTGTGTGAACGGAACCGGACTGGACATCTAGTTGTCTGTCACGTCATACAGTGCGAGAGAGAGCCGCTCTGCCGCACAAACGTGCGTCTACTGTGTGTTACGTGTTTTCGGTAACTTACAGTGATGGAGAAATGAGCTGCGTGTCATCTGAAAGTTTTAGATCCCATCAGTTTCGGGTTCTGCGCGAGATTCAAATGCTCCGCTCTCCACCCAAATTTAAAAGCTGCTGTTGGTTAATGAAGATTTGACTAAGAACTCGCGGCTCGATTGGACTCTTGTTGTGTCAGCAGTGATAAAACTTTCAGTATTATGGACGTCGCCATCTTTGATTTTAATTTGGTCACTGTCGCTATGGATACTGGTAGGGAATACGGGCTTGACTCCCGTTGCACATTCATACAGACAGTATTCCAAACGCAACTGTAAGCTGCTGTGTGAACTATTGGTCGACCTATTATCGGCGCGCTTTAGCTTTTATGATTATTACAGATAATTTTTTTAAATCTTTCAAATAAAGAGTTTACTGTGGGAGTACTATACTCAATCAACACCAGGAAAGGCAGTTTTTGTCAGAGCCCTTTTTATTCTTAATTTTGACATTCATTTTAACTTTTTACACCAGACATATATATTAGTTCAAAATATCGGTTATCGGTCTACTTGATCTGTAATCGGCATCAGCCTTGAAAAACACATATCGGTCGACCCCTACTGTGAACGGGACATTTCGAAGACTACACCTGTAATAAATACGTTGTCAATCCAAAAAACGACAGTGGTGTAACACCTATATAAAATAAATGTTTTTTTAACTTTTTATTAATCAAAGAATCCTGGGGGGAAAAAAAATCACATTTTCACAAAAATGTTAAGCTTTCAACATAAGAAATGTTTCTTGAGCAACAAATCATCATATAAGAATGATTTCTAAAATCTGAGACCCTGAAGTCAATAGGAAATGTAAATTGTATAATTTTTTACAATATCCCCATTTCTTTAATTATTTATGAAATAGACCAGTTTGGAGTAGACGTCACAGTTACGTCACTTGCAGCTGCGCGCATAGTGCTTGCAGAAAAACACTGGGAACAAGTGAAGGGAAGCGGGTAAAATCCACGGAATAAGAGAAAAACGTATTGTTGTGCCTTTGGATGTCAGAATCGGAATGCAAATATTTTTTTATATAATACTGTCGTCAAAGACGTCATTTGAAGCTAAACGCAGACGTTTTTGGGCATACTATGGATGAAAACTGCTATGATTACCCTACTTTTAAAGCATAAATTTTATTTAAACAATATATGAATATTATATAAACAATAGGTCCATCATATTCATATAGGGGACATATTGTCTTAGTCCTACAGTTAAAGCATGAAATACTATTTAAACCTATACCCTTTTCCTAACATTTACTTTTTATTTCACAATTCTGACTTTTTTTTTTCTTGCTAATGCAAGTTTATGTCTCCTAGTTCGGACTTTATAACTTTATTCAACTCATCAATTGCGAGTTTGTCAATTCTGAGGAAAAAAAACAGAAGTGTGGGATTATAAACTAAAAAGAAAAAATGACGAGTTGATTTTTCTTACCAGAATTGTGAGATATAATCTCGGAATTGCAAGACGAAAAAACAGTCACATTTGACATTTTATTAACCGTATTTTATTCTATGGCTTGACTAGACTGCTACGTTACAACTGTCATTTTCTTCCACCAGATAGGCTCCGCCCACAAAAACGTCATCACTGTTTGCAAACACTGAAATTGGTCTATAAAGGCAGTGTTGGTGAACAAAAGAGGCTTCTTTCAAAAACAAAAAAATGATTTATGGGAAAATCAAACCAAATAAATGTTATATACTGACTCCTGTATATTAACAATGATCAAGACACATTTTTTTTTGAAACAGCAACTACACTCAGCATTATGTTGTCATAACCGAGCTAGGGAACAAATGAGTATTCAGCATTGCATTGTTGGCATGCACGCTGCGGTGCTGTGCCCCTCTGTTTTCTCACAACCAGCGCTGAAGACACGACTATTAACCCCCATTAGTTGACCCACACGCAGCGCAACGGACCACCCACTCGCCTTACGTCATCCTCATCTGTGTCAAAACAGCACACCCAACAACTGCTTAAACACACACACACACACCACACACACACACCCACACACACCCCACAGAGAGAGACAGACACACATTCACACTCTGCTCGGGTTGAATTCAATGGCAAAAATACAACATAAGGGAAGAGAAACTTTGTCATGTAGCGTGTAAAGTTTCAAGCTCCAGGAGTTAGTTTTATAGGTCATCGCTTAAAAGTATCAAGGGACCCGCTGCAAAAAAGAAAACGAAAAAATTGAAAGAGGCAACTGCAGAGTAATATAGGTCAGTGACTAAGCACAAATGAAACAAGATTATCAACTCCACCTCAAACGACAAACAAAACATGTTATCATTTTAATCTCACTGTCATTACAACCCAACTGTCCAAACCATCATGCTCAAGATAAAGCTTGTTTTATATACTAAGGCCTCAGTAAATTAATTACATAATGTCAATTACTCAAATGATCACAACTGCATGCTCATTCACATATCAGCATTTTTGCTAAGCCCACAAATTAAGATCATTTACAGACATAGTTAAATAGTTTTATTTAATGTGTTTTTGGTGAATTCATTACATAATATGCCAATTAATTACTCAGAAAGATGCCTAAATGCATTGTTTGATTTGTTGTCCAGCATCACGACTGTCTAATGATGATCCTTATCCCTGTCAAATCTCTCAGTGTTTCTGCGCTGCTGGATGAGGGATAGAGACTCGCCGTTCTCTCAGGTTCCTCTGCGAGATTTTCCATTCTGGCTGTTTTTGAATAAAACATGAGGGATGACGAAGAGGCGCTCAGGTGACCGCGATCAGTCGTGTGCTCCTAATCATGAACCTCCTGTAATCATCTCAGGACTATCAGATGACAATCACAGACCCAAACAAGAAGATTTGTGATTTTATGCACTTCAACTTCTTTAAAACATGCCCTGATCTCAGTTTAAATAATATCAGAGTTTAATGCACAAAGATATCTTTCGGTGCTGATTGTGTGTTAAATCAAGCATATTGGTAGCTGAAAGCACAAGCCCTTAAGACAATGTTTCAACAAATTAAAAAAAATTGCTGTACTCACTGTCAGGCCATCCAAGATGTAGAGTTTGAATGATTAATTTTGAATAATTTGATAATTAGTGAAGAATTTATAACAAACATGAGTTTTTGCTTCATAATTGTTTGAGTCGTGTGAACTACTTGTGGATCATTGTGATGTTTTCATCAGCTGTTTGGACTCTCATCCTAATGGCACCCATTCACCGCAGAGGATCAATTGCTGAGCAAGTGATGTAATACTAAATTTATCTAAATCTGTTGTCCCAACTCATCTTACATCTTGGATGCCCTGGAGGGGAGTACTTTTTTTGCACTTTTAAATTTGTGGGAACTATTGTCCTATAAAACACAAAAGCACAAAATATTTAGTTAAAAAAAGGTTGGAAGATGTGTAAAATTTTTGGGAGAGCTACAGACAAAGACGATTGTCCATGTTCCTCAAGAACCTGCATCTCCTGTTCCTGTAACACTGCCTTCATCATGATAACCATCAGAAACACAATCACCCCCGTGAAACTCAAGCCATCTCGCCGTCGCCCCTCACTCAAACACACTCATGTAACATGGATTTACACACTAAGAGCTGTGTTCATTAAGGTGCACTGTGAAAGGTCAGACAACCCGATTATCAGCCAATAAATAAGGTAAAACAAATTGTGCTGTGAAACACAATCTAATTTAGGATTGTTTGTCTTTACTCAACGGGGGTAAATTTCAAACTACAGGCTATATTATCCACAGTAAAATACAAACAAGATATGACATATGATAGGATGATGAGATTTTTGTCTGTTTTGTGGGAGAAAAATTATTCACAAATACGTCACAATTCTTTCAATAACAATTGTGCTTTAAAACACAAATAAATAAATAAATTAAAATTAAATTAAATAAATATTTTTAGCATTTAGATATACTGCACAAATAACAAACTACTAATGAAAATGTTCCCATTCATTTTTAAAGGAGTGGACCATTTCCCCTTATAATGCAGGCTGGTTATGCTTTTATTTTCATTTCTTATTTGTAAATTCATGATTCTCTGACTCAAAATCAAATTATACAGAATAAAACTGTGAGGAGGCATTTAAAAATTCCCAGTCATAATATTTTGTGGCCATGCAAACTAGATCATAAACCTTGCTCTTGCTGGCTTCTGTTCATTTTTACGATGATAACATAAACAATACGCTTATTACAGCACCATATCTCCACACATGCAAACCAAACAACTTGTGAATAATAAGGCTAATAAAATGTTGACTTTGCCCAGCTGAACAACTGTGATCACTGTCCACTGTCCACTGCTGTAAGTGAAGACACATGACAGAATTACTCTTCAGCAGCACTGTTTGTGATAATATATATGATACTTAAAATATCTCCAATATACCGGACCATTCCTCCCAATTTAAGTTGTCATCTATCGCTCAACATAAACATTTTTTTGTGTTTTTGGTGTAATGAAATGTGTTTTTGCGGTTTAAAGTAAAAAAAACACATTTTCCGACTACTGTACATTATTGTTTCTCCTCTATGCCCCGCCTTTCTGAAACACGTCGATTTTTACAAAGCTCATCGTTCAGAAAAGCGCGGTGTGCTCTGATTGGCCAGCTATCCAGTGCGTTGTGATTGGCCGAATAGCTCAAGCGTGTGACGGAAATACTGTCTTTTTACGCGTTGCGTATCGCGCCTCGTAAACATAAAACCATGTCTGCATTTGTGATCGGAGAAACGACAAACAACAAGCGCTACTTGGCTTTGAATCCCTCAGTGGCACTTCTTTAAAATGAAAAATGTAACTTACAGTTGTGAGTCAGAAGCCAGACGTTCCTGCAAAGCGGAACACCCCACTTTATAGAACAGCCTTGTGTCTAAACCCATTTTATGCTCTTCTACATTCAGGAAACGTCTCCATACAATGAGTCCCACCCCGGCTGTTTTTTTTTCACACACGACGGGCTAAGTGAGCAGGTCCGGCGGGCCTTGAGAACGGCGGGGCCGCGGATCCGACAAAGGAGCGTCCTAGGGCTTCCGGCAACCACATGTGACGACCCCGGGTTGGACTCCGCTTCGTCCACAACGGATGAACCGATCCACAGCGCAAAGTTGATGTCTTTCCCCAGCAACCAGCACGGATCAGCTCCAGGTATGACGAAGCCAATAGCGTCCGCGTTTGGAAGGCCAACCGAAGTAGTTTTGCTTTCTCAACGAAACACACAGCATCTCCACAACAGGGCAGTGGCAGCAACAGAGAGAATAAAAGTTATGCCTTCTTTCTATGCGTGAACATTTGAGCGGCGTTATGCAAAATCTTCCCACATCGTGACATAGACATTTGACCTCTAGATTTACATTACTACTTGAGTTCTTGCAGAATATAGCTCTAATGTCTATGAGATACCATCAGGAGGTCAGAAAGTCGATAGCGCTCACCTTTCTTTACATGTTAAGAGCCGGTTACATGACACAGAAAGACAATCTATACAACAGCCATGGGGGTCTCTGGAACTGATAACCAGGGTGCAAACTACGGGGGAGCTAGGGGGAGCTCGGCTCCTCTTAATAAGACATGGGCTCCCCTAAAAACGTGATTTTGGAGGGTCTCAAAAAATATTGACAATGTGTTATTTTGACGTGCAATTTCAGTTTTGTGTAATGTGATCATCGTGGATTATTATGTGTAAAATTGCTAAAATATCATTCATTCATGCATGATGGCGATTTAAACCTAATTCATTTAAATAAAGATAACTATACATGCTATTCTTGTCATGAGCATCAAGGTGTGGGGGCGCTGCGGTGCAAATTCCACTCATGTTTAGTACATGTTAACTCAAAGATTCGTAGAAAAAATATAAACATTGGACTCTGTGGTCGATTCTGTGTTAAGGTAAGGCATGTTATTTGCAATTATGTGTTGTGGCTGGGTTGTTACAGGTCTGCGATGTCTTAGGCCTAACTGAACTGAGGAATTATGGTATTCTTCTGTAGCCTGACGACGAGTAACTTTAACCGTTGTTCATGTGAACTCAAAGACAGCCTGATGCTTTGTTTATAGACTATTTGTGGGTTGCTGTTTGTTGTTTCACCTATCAATTTTTTTGTCGATAAAGTATAATAGGGTAAATCCTGTATAGTGATTTATCCTATATAGTGTTTGCATAAAGCAAGTAGTGCATACACTTATAGATTTTATGTATCTTTGTAAGTCATTGTAAGCGCACGACCCCCCTATAAAAAAAAAAACCAAGTGGGCTTCCCCAAAGTCCACGGTATAGTTCGAACACTGCTGGTAACCCTGATAATAGTTTAAATATCCTGAACTCTAGAGCCATAACATCGGCTACTATTTCACACAGGATGAGTTTTCATGAATAAAGTGGTTCATTTTGCTAGTGTTGTTGACCGACGTTTCTTTAAAAACAGGAATAAGTCTGTGAAAGTTTAGAAGCTTCCTCTTGGCCAGATAATGTGGAAGCATTAAATGTCTACTGTTCAACACTGAGCAAAACTCTTCAACAAACCTCAGACTTTAAGTATAAGAAATAATATTATTGAAACATTGAAAAGAAGACCAACGGTGTGATTCACAAAGTGTTACATAGACAACCTCTTCTGCATGTTCTCATTACTACACAGGTCAGACTGCATTTAAAGAGGCATTAAAACCTCGGCACAATGAGTTTATTCATTCGGCTGTGGTCATGTGACTGTGGGAACCTGAATGATCTTCCAGCCAACAGTAAGTGAGAGAAAGTAGCTGAGCATCAGAGGAACCACTGAGATCCCAGACGTTTCTACTGATACAGATAGGGCTGCAACGGTTAGAAAATTTTGTGTGGAAATAAAGCAGCATATAAACATCCCTGTGTACCAACATTAAAGCTGTAAGGCCAGCTACTTTAAACTATTAGAACCATTATATGATCGATTGTGAATAGTTCACAGTTGGTGCACCAGTCGAGCACTAGCTACATTAGAGTTCATGTAACTTCAGTCACTGTTTTCCAGTAACACCAGTCATCTTGAACTTGTGGTCTATATTTGTTCTTGAGGAGGGGTCAGATGTGGCCTACTGCTGATCCATAAACACACACACACACACACACAACCTCTCTCCCCTGTGGTCGAGTCACAAGACCCAGCCCAAGTATCACTTTTCAACCAGCAATGTATAAACAGAGGAACCAACTTCATAACCCATGTAGATTACGCCATTTCTACAAAATGTATATACGTGGGGCAAAAAGTATTTAGAGTCAGCCCCCAATTGTTGCAAGTCCCTCCCACTTAAAAAGATGAGAGGCGTGTAATTTTCATCATAGGTATACCTCAACTATGAGAAAAATCAGAAAATCACATTGTAGGATTTTTACCGAGGAATTTACCAATTAATTCTTTAAAATAAGTATTTGGTCACCTACAACAAGCAAGATTTCTGGCTCTCACAGACCTGTAACTTCTTCTTTAAGAGGCTCCTGTGTCCTCCACTGGTTACCTGTATTAATGGCTTCTGTTTGAATTCGTTATCAGTATAAAAGACATCTGTTCACAACCTCAAACAGTCACACTCCAAGTTCCACCATGGCCAAGACCAAAGAGCTGTCAAAGGACACCAGAAACAAAATTGTAGACCTGCACCAGGCTGGGAAGACTGATTCTGCAATAGGTAAGCAGCTTGGTGTTAAGAAATCAACTGTGGGAGCAATTATAGAAAATGGAAGACATACAAGACCACTGATAATCTCCCTCGATCTGGGGCTCCATGCTAGATCTCACCCCGTGGGGTCAAAATGGGATGTTTTGTGAGCAAAAATCCCAGAACCACATGGGGGACCTAGTGAATGACCTGCAGAGAGCTGGGACCAAAGTAACAAAGGCTACCATCAGTAACACACTGCGCCGCCAGGGACTCAAATCCTGCAGTGCCAGACGTGTCCCCCTGCTTAAGCCAGTACATGTCCAGGCCCGTCTGAAGTTTGCTAAGAGCATTTGGATGATCCATAGAGGATTGGGTGAATGTCATATGGTCAGATGAAACCAAAATAGAACTTTTGGGTAAAAACTCAACTCGTATTTGGAGGAGAAAGAATGCTGAGTTGCATCAAAGAACACCATACCTACTGTTAAGCATGGTGGTGGCAGCATCATGCTTTGGGGCTGTTTTTCTGCAAAGGGACCAGGACGACTGATCCGTGTAAACAAAAGAATGAATGGGGCCATGTATCGTGAGATTTTGAGTGAAAACCTCCTTCCATCAGCAAGGGCATTGAAGATGAAACGTGGCTGGGTCTTTCAGCATGACAATGATCCCAAACACACCGCCCGGGCAACGAAGGAGTGGCTTCGTAAGAAGCATTTCAAGGTCCTGGAGTGGCCTAGCCAGTCTCCTGATCTCAACCCCATAGAAAATCTTAGGAGGGAGTTGAAAATCCGTGTTGCCCAGCGACAGCCCCAAAACATTACTGCTCTAGAGGAGATCTGCATGGAGGAATGGGCCAAAATACCAGCAACAGTGTGTGAAAACCTTGTGAAGACTTACAGAAAACGTTTGACCTCTGTCATTGCCAACAAAGGGTATATAACAAAGTATTGAGATGAAATTTTGTTATTGACCAAATACTTATTTTCCACCATAATTTGCAAATAAATTCTTTAAATCCTACAATGTGATTTTCTGGATTTTTTTCTCATTTTGTCTCTCATAGTTGAGGTATACCTATGATGGAAAATTACAGGCCTCTCTCATCTTTTAAGTGGGAGAACGTTTTGCACATTGGTGGCTGACTAAATACTTTTTTTTCCCCACTGTATGTCTGTTTTAGTGCAATAGTAAGTCACATTTTGACTGAACAGCTATAGTTGCTTATAACTACATTTATATTTGAAATCCTGACAGCTATTCCTGTTAGAAAATGTGAACAATCACTGTTGAATTCACCTAGCATCGGCGTCAGTTTTGCACACGCATTTTATTTAGAAAACGTTCAAATCTAGCAATTTATGGAAGCCATATTTTCTTGCAATTTTGAGTTTATATCTCACAATTCTGACTTAACAGCGGAATAAAAAAGTCACAACAACTACTTTTATTTAGAGGCAAAATAAAACAGAATTGAGAGATGTAAACTGAAAATTCTGAGAAAAAAAGTCAGCATTCCGGAAACTTTCCAAAAAATCCCTGGAATATTCAAAGACCCTGGAAAGTTCCAAATTTCTGTAATTTTCTGGAAATTGACAGAAAATTTCCCCATTTTGCAAACCCTAGCGAGATAATAACTAAGAAATTGGCCAAATTTTGTGTTTATATCTCACAATTCTGACTTAATGCGGAATATAAATAGAGGAATAAAAAAAGTCACAACAACTACTTTTATTTAGAGGCCAAAAAAACAGAATTGAGAGATGTAAACTGAAAATTCAGAGAAAAAAGTCAGCATTGCGAGATATAGGGTTGCAAAGGGGTGGAAAATTTCCGGTAAATTTCCGGAAACTTTCCAAAAAAATCCCTGGAATATTCAAAAGAATCCGGAAAGTTTCCAAACTTTCTTGGGAAAGTTTCCAAAATTTCTATATTTTCCACCTTTTTGCAACCCTAGCGAGATATAAACTAAGAATTGTCAAATTTGTGTTTATATCTCACAATTCTGACTTAATCGCGGAATAATACATAGCGGAATAAAAAAAGTCACAACAACTACTTTTATATAGAGGCAAAAAAAAAAAACAGAATTGCGAGATGTAACCTGAAAATTCAGAGAAAAAAGTCAGCACTGCAAGATATAGGGTTGCAAAGGGGTGGAAAACTTCCGGAAACGTTCCAAAAATCCCTGGAATATTCAAAAGAATCCTGGAAAGTTTCCAAAATTTCTGGAATGTTTCTGAAATTTACTGGAAATTTTCCACCTTTTTATACAACTCTGCGGATATAACATAGAATTGTCAAATTTGTGTTTATATCCAATCGCCGTTCTTCAAGTTTTTCTCAGAATTGCGAGAAACAAAGTCTGAATTGTGAGGTAAGTCAAATTCCCTTTTTTTTTTTTTTTCAATGGTGGAAATGGGCTTCCATAACAATTAGCATAGGCACCATGCAAAACGCGATTTTATTGAACAGAACATAACACCAAAAAAGGTCTAAATGATGGTGGATTATTTCCAGACACTTTCAAACACCACTCAGACACACATTTGAAAAGATGTGGAAACATATCAAAGCTGTGCTGGGAAAAACAATAAGGCAGAGAAAGTGAGGTTTAAAAACAGCCAAATACCGACGAGAACAAAAGAGGGTGAAAGAATGTCTGCCACGTAAAGGTCAGACAGGATTTAAGCATGACCCCGTCTTTTCAAGTGATGAGAGAGAGCAGCTGCGGGTGGCAGGCCTCGATAAGGCCGTGTGTTGGAGTCTGATAGAGCTGCGCGCTGGCGTACAGCTATCTGCCTCCACACAGACCTGAAGGTTGTTGCCTCAGTGACGGACATTAGAGAAGGATGCAGGATCCATTTGAGAGAGATGAGAGCTTTCACCATGACAACTGACACAGATATGTCTACAAACAGGCTAATTTGCAAAAAACACTGTACTAAACCAGTTAGTCATACTTTCCTCTCAGAACCTATTTCCCTGACGTAAACAGAAGTATAGGTTAAAATACTACCATCTACATATTGGGTTGTGAGATTTTTTTATGTTTTTTAAAGAAGTCTCTTTCTGCAAGGCTGCATTCAGTAGAATCAAAATACATAAAACAGCACTACTGGAATATTTTTGCATTAAAAATAACTGTTTTGTATGTGATATATTTTAAAATTTAATTTATTTTTGTGATCAAAGCTGAATTTTCAGCATCAGTTTTCAGTGTCATATGATTCTTCAGAAATCATAATATTCTGATTTGCTCAAGAAACATTTTTTTATTATTATAAATGTTGAAAACATTTGTGCTGCTTAAAATTTTTGTGGAAACTGTGATACAGACGATCAAGTTCCTGATTGATTTTAAATAGAACAGCATTTATTTAAAATAGAAATCGTTTGTGATATTGTAAGTGTCTTTACTGTCACTTTCTATGTACTAAATTGCTGCTAAATAAAATATAAATTTCTTAAAAAACCTAGTTATATCATTTATAATATTATACTACTAAAATCTTATATATTATATTTATAATATTTACGCAATATTTTACAGGTAAAACAACAGTTATCGAACTGTGATTCAATAAAAAAAATTGTATCAAAAAATTGTTTTGATTACATAAACATTTTTAGGATCTTTAATACACAACATTTTAAAAGAACAGCATTTATTGAAATAGAAATCTGTAACATTTAAAATATTTTTACTGTCATTTTTGGATTAATTTAATGCTTCCTTGTTGAATAAAAGTATTAATTTCTTTCACTTCCCTGACCCAAAAGGTATAAATGTATAATATACTAACATATAAAGCTATATAATGTTATACTATACATAGGGCTGTCAAAATGGCTGAAAAACTACATTCGAATTTTTTTTACTTAAATATTATCAATATTGGAATTATATTCAAATTTAAAATGCATAATTTCAGTTAGGGTGAAGAATAGCTTTTGGCTTCTCTCCTGAGGACACAAGAGGGCGCATCGAGCAAAATATTAATAATGCACGTTTATTCAAAGCAATAAAATAACATGACTATCTTTGAAAAAGTGCATAATGTTTAAATTAATGTTTATAAACCAATTATAATTACGTTGCTTAAACAACTATAAACAAAACAGCATCATGTATGTATGCATAGTTTAATACAAAGGGCTGAAAGCCAATCACACGGAGTACATTTTTCGTTTAACACGAGTTGCAGTGGGATTGGGAAAAACCCACCATAAAGTCTCGAGATATGTTTTTTCAAAGTTAAACGTTGCATTGATTTTGCATGGCTTTCTAAACATGTGGCTCTTTTGTGCGAGACGCGAGTGCAACGGTGATAGATGTCCCTCTAGAAAATGCGTGAAATTTGCGTTCTGTGTGAGCGGCTTGGTTTCGGTTTTGATGTTAACAAGATCTTCTCCGCATTGATGTTCCCTTTTCCCACAATATGTGTTATTAACAATGCAGCAGCGCCGCATCTAGTGTCTTCAACTGGTAGGCTAACAAAACATTATAATGCAACGACACTTACGTCGTCATCGCATCTCGTGCGCCGCTAATAAGGCTGCCTCCTTAACACACACCCTAAATTCGAATGCAACGTTTTTGCATACAAATGTGGATTTTTATATTAAATTCGACGAATATTCAAAATTCAAAAAAAAATTGCCAGCCCTAATATACTAATATGAAAGTTTATAGCAATCTTATTTTTGACTGGAAGTACAGAACCGCTCAATTGTGTCCCATCAGCAGGCCAGTGCTGTCTAGTGTATTTTGCAAGCACAGGCCCTCTGGCAAACAAGACAGTCTGCGTGGAAAAACATGGACAAGGTCAGGACACTGAACAGCTCGACTACACGCAGTGACCCAATGAATAATTACTGAAATGAGAACCTGTCCATGTCATTTACCAAAAAATGTTTCCTATATATAGAAAATCTGCAATTACAGGGAATATATTCGATAGTGCTGTTTATTTATGACCCCTGAGGGTCATTCTGCAAAAACTGACCACAACAACAGTGTCATTATAAATTCGCCAGGGCACACTGTCCTTTTTGCTGGGTTCATTAAAAGTAAAAGCTCATAAGACCAAGTCATGTGGCAAAGAGAGTTTTTTTTACCATGAACCTTTCCGAAATCATCCTCTGACCTGAGCAGGTGTGCAAGTCAGATCAAACAGGCAAACAAGCCTCTTATGACTTAAGCTGTGTATTAAAGGAATATTCTGGGGTCAATACAAGTTAAGCTGTCATAGTGTTGATTAACACAGGAAATCATTTCAACGTGTGACACAGTTCGTAAAAAAAAAAAAAAAAATGGTCAGGTGATGAAAATTATTAGGTCATAAAACTGACTGGTTTTTAACTCCTGTACTGACCATGTAAACTGGTAAACCCAGTAACATATTCAATCACATGATGCATGCTAAAATAACAGAAAATGCTCAGGAATCAGGAATTTATTAAACATCACCAGAAGTTACCCCATTGCTTAAAGGGGTCATATGATGCTTTTTTTTTAAAGATCATTATTTTGTGTATAGTTGTGCCCTATTTTGTGTAACAGAATATGTTGACATGCTTTAATGTTCACCTAACACATTATTTTCAAATACTGTAATACTGAAGTCCTCTATGCCCGCCTCTCTCAACAAACGTCGTTTGTCAACAAGCCCCCTCCTTTGCAAGGGGGGGGGGGGGGGCGCCAAGTCTTCTTCTGAGGCCAGCTGAACCTGCCATTGTGATTGGCCGAGACACCCCAAGCACGAGTCGAAATGTACCCTCTTACCAGCCATCGCAGCTTCAGCTTTCAAAGTAAATGTAAAGACAGTAAATAATGTCATTTTAGTTTTACCATCAGTTCAAGCCCGAAAGGGCAACAGAGTCGCGTGACAGACACAGTTATGATGCAGTACACTCTTAAAAATAAAGGTGCTTCAAAAGGTTTCTTTAAGCGATGCCATTTTTGGTTCCACAAAGAACCATTCAAAGGTTCTTTAAAGAACCATCTCTTCTTACCTTTTTATAATCTGAAGAACTTTCTTTCACCACAAAGAACCTTTTGTTGAAACAGAAACATTTCTTCAGATGTTAAAGGTTCTTTATGTAACCATTTAGACAAAAAAGGTTCTCTATGGCATCGTGAAGCACCTTTATTTTTAAATTTACACAACCGCGGTTAAGACAGCTGACGTTCTATGATTTCTGACAGGCAGTTCACTCGCCTGTGATGTGACCCTTTCCCTCACACACACACTCACCACACACACACGTTACTCTGCGCTGTGCAAAACTCCGTATTTGAACAGTCAATAGCAAATACTTTTAAACTAGTAACAAAACATACTTACATTCGCTGATTCAGAAGTGCCAGATTGTCATAGCAAAGTTGGAATTTACCCTTTTTTTATTTTTTTTTTTTTAATGATCCTTTGTGCCAGCCAGCCGTACTCTTCTAAGTTCAAAAAACTGTTGTCCATAAAATGCGTTGCACAAATTCAAACATCTGGGTTTTGCTGTTTTGTTGTAAATAATCTAAAACCAATGATTCCTAAATGCATCTACTTTCGGAAGAACAAATAAAGTGCTTTTGCTTTCGCACTGAATCACCCAGCGTCTCCCTGACATGGCTGCATCATCACTACTGCTGTTCCTGAAACCATGCCTTCTTTCTTTGCGAGCAAATTTGGCGGCATTATGCTAATATTTCCACATAGTGACGTAGATATGTGGGGGTGTGTTAGAACGAGTTGTTTTAGGTAGGCGTGGCTGACTCTGAATTTTTATGAAGAATATCTCTTTGGATTGAGACTTTAGTCTTTGCAACTTTACAGATCCTCTTTATGCACCAAGAGCTTGTAACACTCCAAAGAGAACGAAAAACTTGAAATCGCATCATATGACACCCTTTACCTGACAATTTAGTCAACTTTACAGCTCAAATAATAAACATTTCTATAAGTAGGAATTAATACAAACACTTTACAAGCTTAACAGTTAGCCTATTACACTACAAATGCCACATTAAAGGGGTCATTGATGCGATTTCAATTTTTCCCTTTCTTTTTGGAGTGTTATACAACTCCTGTGCATAAAGCAGATCTGTCAAGTTGCAAAGACTAAAATCTCAAATCCAAGAGATATTCTTTATAAAAGTTTAGAGTTAACCACGCCTACCTAAAACGCTCGTTTCTAACCCCCCCACATATCTACGTCACGATGTGGGAAGATTGCATAACGCCACCCAAATGTTCACGCAAAGAAAGATGGTGTAACTTTTATTCTCGCTGTAGTGTTGTTGTTGCCATGTCGTGAAGGCGCTGTGTGTTCGTTGTGAAAGCAAAACTACTTTGTTTGGCCTTCCAAAAGAGGACACGACTAGAAATCAGTGGTTAAGTTGTATTTACAACACTGTTCCAGAACAGTTTAACCCAAATATTCAGATGTGTACATCACATTTTATGGAGGACTGTTTCCTGATCCTGGAGAGTAGACTACAAAAATTTGCCGGCTGTTCTGACTCACAGATTGTAAGTACGTTTTTATATTTAAAGGATTTGCCGCTGATGATTCATACGCGAGTTTTGAGCAGTGTAGCGCTTCGCTTGTTGTTTGTCATTTCTCCGATCAAAAATGCAGACAGGGTTTTATGTTTACGCGGCGCGATGCAATGTGTAAAAAGACAGTATAAGTCATTATAATCCATAATTATGTCCCCACTGGATGCAACAAATGCCTCGTTTATAATGGGTTTTAATGTTTTTGTCTCGTCGCTCCGGCCGGGACAAGGCATCACAATATGGTAAGGTGCGTAACATTTCTGTCACACGCTTGATTGGTATTCGGCCAATCACAACGCACTTGTTAGCTTGCCAATCAGAGCACACCTCGCTTTTCCAGACCGATGAGCTTTGTAAAAATCAGAAAGCAGGGCATAGAGGAGCACCATAATGTAATAGTATTTGGAAATAATGTGGTTTTTGAACCTTAACACGCATACAAACATTTCATTACAAAACCAATACCCAAAATTGTTCTTTAGCAAACATCATATGACCCCTTTAAGCAGAATACAACAGCATTTCACAGTTAAAGAAACTATATTTAATATACTGTTTGCATAAATTAAGAGCGAAACCCATAGTGTTAAGCATAATACGTAGACAGCCCAAAACCACATTAATAATAACAATAAGTATTACTATTGTCAACAACAAAACATAATTAATAATAATAAAACCAATATTATTAATAGTAATGCCTATTAATAATATCAATATTGCATATTCTGTTGTGGTTTGTCAAAAATCGGGAAGAAAATAAAAATCAGTTCTGCACAGCGGTTTCCAGACACTTAAAAATCAGTATGTTATCAGACCTTAACAAAAAATAGATTGATCTTTCGAACAGGAGCTGTTAAACAGAAATGACCTTAACGATTTAAAAAGTGTCTAATCAAAGGAGCAAGTCTGAATCTAAACAAAATGAAAAGCCAAATGAAGGCCACGCCCCTTTCAAAGACGTCACGTCATGTAAGTAACACACGTAACATCTCTGTGTAAGAGCAGACCCGCTGTAAACCTGCAAACAATCACTCATCGGCTACTCTAATTGTTCGGTACGAATATTTATGTGTTTAAGCATATTTCTAAAAGTTTATAAATGTATTTATACCGACAGGTTGATATGTAGCTGACATTAGCCGTTTGTTTACATTCGATTTCTTTCACTCACCTGTCCACAATCTGCTGCATCACAACCGCTCCCTCTTCTGCCATATTTACATGAGTCCACGCACTTAATTAATGACTGAAAACTAAAGTATGACAATGTTTCAATATTGTAATAATGGAGATTTAATCGTCAGGCCGCAGTGAATCTTAACGCCGTGTTAAACACGCATACGAGCGTCTAACTGTCATTAAACAACCGCTGGAATCCGATTATAAACCATCGAGACTGATTATTACAAACCGATCTGTTAATGAATTCTCATAAATGTCAGTAATTCCAGAAACACGCAGCGACTCCATTGACTGCGCGTGAGAAAACGCGAGCGAACGCAACAACGCGCTTGTGCGAGCGTTAACTTGACTCTCGCGAGAGCACAGGTGCACCCTGGGACGTGTAGTCTTCATGTCATGTAGCCAAAAATATCAAAATTTATGGTCTGGCAGAGGCAGGCAGCCTAGAGCAAGAGGGACTACGCCTGCTGGAGCAGCATGAAGATACATATTTGGCTTCAGAATACCTCGTACTGTGGTAAGGAGAGTCAACATATTGCAGTACAATTTATAAATGGTTTGACTGCATTTTATTTAACATGACAGAGCAGAAATAACAAATATGATTAGTGAGAGCTTCAGTCATTTCCCATTTCATATAGCATATGGTTAGGTAATTATGTGGTGTTTGTTTACTGCTGATGTGTTTTGATTTTGATCCTTTCTTTTGTTCGTTTTGCTTTTATTGGCTTCACGAGACTTGAAGTGACAAGCATCTTCTGCTGTTTTCTGTAAAATGAGCTCTGCTATTCTCCTATAGGAAAATGCCTCATAATTGACCCACATTGAAAAGCTTGGCCAGTTGGTTACTCCTGGTCAAATTCAATCACTTTTTGCATTCTATCCTATTTTCTGTAAGTCGTTAACTTAGGCTTATTAGTATCAGTTAATGAATAGCTATCCGCATCTTAAAGACACCAACCTCCTCAGTCCCCCCCTCGTCGTTCTCCAACCCCACCAACCCGCCACAGGCCCACCCTTATATAGAGGGGGGGGGAGGGGGGCTGTAATTCACGTTCATTATTTCATAAATAAATTCCCATTATGACAGGAGCAGTGAATATGAAGCCAAGTGGCAGATTTGAATGTTAATTTTTATATTATCTTGATATTTGATATAATACAATCTTGATTGTGCCTACAACCTTTTTAAAGATTTTAAATGATCAATTAAAGATCGTTTTGTTATGCATTTAAACATTGTAACTGTCACAAAATCTGACTTAATAATGAGTTATAAAACGGATAGGTCTTGTCCTGGCTTCTGAAGCATTCCATCATGTTAAAATCCATAATATATCAACAGCTATGACACACAACCTGTTCATCATATCACTGCGCAGCTCCTATAGCATATAGTTTTTGTCACATATATAAACGTTCTGTTATGTCAAGTATATCTTCTATCATAAGGGGGCTATACTTTGTTAAATAAAACAATATATTTTTATTTTAAATTGTGTCTTTCATATTTTAATTGGCCTATATAAAGGCCAACCCCTCAGGACCTAAATATACTGTAGCCTAAAGGGCTGAAAAAGGGTTAAACTGTGATTTGCATGTTATAATATATTATAAGCTTTACAACATGACATATAGTGCTTTTGATGGCTGTGTTGACCGAAAAACTACAATTCCCACAATCCCTCAGTGCATCAGCCATGCGCCGCAGTCAATCAGCTGTTGAGGCGACTGCAGAAGGGCTGCTCATCTGTCATATCAAAACCCGGGCGAGACTAACAGAAATAGCCTTATTTACAGAATCCCAAAAGGTGAACGATAAGGTAAAGTCTGATTCATGCACAGCAGGAAAAACGAAAGCAAAAGAAAACAACTCATCAACCCATCAGATGCATGTTATGTGTGTTTAATAATAGCTACTATGAGTTGTGTGCGGCGGGTTAAAGTGCTGGATTTGATTTCTGTCCCTTTCCAGTAACCCGGTGCATTATAATATACATGCATGTGTTATTGCAAGCAATATTATTTACTGTCTTTTAGATGGTCAGCGCGTGCTCTGAAGTGATGATTTGTATAATGACCTTGAATATGCAGCTCTAATGCAGCAAAACGAGGATTAACGGACGGAATATTTGGCAGAAACGCTCTTCATCTTGTTACGATCGTCTATTCTGATTCAAATTTGATTAAAGCTTGAGTTCATAAATCCAGCAGTCTCGCTGAAACTGTCGCATTCTCGGCCTGTTTTTCATGGGAGTATATTTGGCATCGTAGAAACCAAGGTATGTAGAAATCGATGTACTTTTTCCATATGGTTGAGTAAAATATCTTTCGGCTCGATCTGTTTTGCATACAGAAATGGCATGCAGGCTAGACCTTCATAAAATAGTTTTTAATAAATCCATGAGACATAATTCCTAAAGGGTGCAAAATAGAGATATGTCTCTCGGGTATGTCACATTAAGTGTGATACAGGCAGACTAACAGCCATGATGTGAAAAATAATAATAATAATAATAACCTCCCGAGCTTTTGAGATTTCTGTTGCGTAGATGTTTTGTGCACCATTGCTGGGTGTAACCCAAGATCCTGCAGCAAATATAACCTAGTTGCTGAGCTGTGCCATGGACTGTTGTACACCAAGTCAAAATGTCAGAACGCTTTGCAAACTTATGCTTAGAACCGTACATGGTTTTTATTTTTATTGCATTTTAGGTTTAGAGAGCTAGATGTGTAGGCGACTTTACTGAATGTATAAATAGGCTACACAAAAAAAGATGAGATGCAAAATAATTTGCACTGCATACATTACAATAAATAGTTACATTTGTGAGAACAAACCAGATATAAACTCGTTTGACACTATTATGCACAAAAGTTATTGCACATTATATTGTATAGGGATTAAGTCACGTGAAGTATCAACTTGTATTCTATAATGCATTGAATCAACTAAATGAATTACTACTCACAGCCAATTCATTTATTTAGTCATTTATTAGATGCTTTTATCCAAAGCGACTTACACATGAGGACAACAGAAGCAATCAATTGTAGTACTACTTAAAACAGATCCCAAACTAAAAGCTGAAACTTTATAAATACTACCTATACACATTTTAAAAATAAAGAGATTAAATAAAAACGACGAACGCATACAGCAAAATTTCATCAAAACTTACATAACCAATATTAGTATTTTTCTCTCAGGATGTTATCCTTTTTTGGAATTGTTTTCTTAAAATATCATCTGTATTAGCCCCAATCTGGTTTCAAGTCTTAATCCGGTACCTTCGACTCATCTATGTAATTGGAATCAGCATGTGATCTCGCAGCTGATCACATAGACAGACCCCTTCAGTGTTACTTGTTGGGACTTTTTTTGTAGAGATTGCTGTGCATGTCACACCCTCTTTCATTTTACTGTGTTGCTTGCTGTGTGTACTGATGCTAGAGGTAATGTTGCATTTAAAACGTTTCTTTTCAAAACTTACTATGGTTGTTTACCAGCTTTTAGTTTCCTATTCTTGGTTTTGTTTAAGCTGATGGATGGTACTTCATGGGGATTTTATAATGCCTCTTCTAGTAGACATACTGAGAATAATGAAGCCATTAACCGGACTGTTGTTCGATGTCTTTTTGCAACCTACAGTACCAAGGTACTGTCATGTGCATAATGTTTTAGTGACTGAAATGGTCTGCTTATATGGCTAAAAACTCATTTTTAGCAACTTTTGTAGGAACTAACACTTAAAATCCAGTGTGTGACTGGTTTAGAACAAGACCGCACTGTTCATATCTGAGGTCAAGGTGGTCTAAACTGTAAAAACACACCTTCATTGTGAATGATTTGTCCTTTGGGCTTGGATATATTAGTCTTTGAGTAGCTGTGCAAGTATGGTGATTCATTACTTTAAAAATACCTTTTTTGATAACTAAAAAACAGGTTACAAAGCATGCTCCCTTACTTTGTCACTTCCTGGGCTGATTTGTTCATAGTGTGACAGAGTCAAGTAAAATTGCCATGACTCTGACAACACATTCAATTTGAATGAACATTCTGATAGAAAAAAGTGCCTAAAAATCTTGTCTTATTCATAAAGGTTTGCATATGAAATCTATTCCTTTTGTGAATGCAAGATTTGGATATTCAAAGCTGCAATTTAGTGTAATTACTGTAATTGCATCAGAGTGTCATTGAGCACAATGTTAAAAATGGCATCATCTC
>JADLZN010012063.1:0-17848 GCA_018155175.1 Sinocyclocheilus anophthalmus | reverse complement strand
ACTGAGTATACACGTTAATGTATTTATAACATTTAAGTTGGATGTATGTAATAATTGTCAACTGAAGTTAGTAATCCATTTTGCAGTGATATTGAGGATTAAAATTGTATGACTTTGGTTTGAATTTATACAATTTTGGTGCAGTGACACACTTATTATGTGATATGTTTCATTGTCATATTTAAAATGATACATATCAAGGTTTACGTTTTTGAGCATATCACCCACTACTAAGCAGTTCAACCGTAATAATACTTTTATCTTTAGTCCCCAAGTGTGCAAGCCAAAAGCCACTGTGGCAAGGAACAGAAAACTTAATTTAATGCTGGGATAATGAAAAAAAAAAAAAACCTTAAGAGACACCATTCTACACCAGGGGGCCAGTTCTCCTCAGGCTATACAGTTAAAATACAATGTCACTATAGCTTTGTTGATTATAGGAACATGGCTCTCCAATCTAACTATGTCTTTAGTTTACAAAAATATTGCACAAAAGTCATGCTTTTTCTCTTAAAGTGATTGTTCACCAAAAAATACAAATTTTACTCACCCTTATTTCGTTCTAAAACTGTATAACTTGCATTCTTCTGTGGAACACAAAATTATTATTTTTTATAAGGTCCATAAAGTTAGTGAGGTCCAAAACAACATTGGATGCCAATGAGTTTTATTTTATAAACAAAAAAGTTTGACAGGTTTGGAACGACATGCAAGAGAGTGAGTAAATGATGACAGATTTTTCCATTTTAGGTGAACTATCCCTTAAATAGATCTTATAAGTGGTTGCAATAAATATCATTCAGACACAACAGGTACACTGCCGATATGCAAAATGTATATTTTTGAAACATGTTTTGTGTTTAGATTTTTGGTGGCAAATTATACAGAATACCTGAAAAAAAAAAGTCAGAAAATACTTATTTTTCTGAATTGGCTGTGAGGATTATGGTATGACCTATTGCACTCATCATTGTGAAACATCTGAGTAAATGTGACAGTTTTTTCTAGAATGAGCCCAACATAGTTGCCCTCTGATATCTTCAGCATATTGGATGGAAATGGGACAGTCTCTTTTAGTTATCAAATGATGTCAGAGGAAAAATGACAGTTTCAGATTC
Organism: Sinocyclocheilus anophthalmus; assembly: GCA_018155175.1. Lineage (NCBI taxonomy): Eukaryota > Metazoa > Chordata > Actinopteri > Cypriniformes > Cyprinidae > Sinocyclocheilus > Sinocyclocheilus anophthalmus. The sequence goes on along the minus strand of JADLZN010012063.1, from coordinate 16,730 downwards.
AGAGCTTGTTCTCATTGAATGGAACATTTTCTATTCCCTTTTCATTTAAATTAAAAAGCTCTTTGTTAGATGATGTCATAGACAGTTTGACATAACAGACCTAACTGGTCTTGAAACTTACAGTGGTGGACATCTGGTGTATTTTTTAATGAATGTCTTAAAGGAGCACTCCACTATTTTTGAAAGAAATAATAGGCCTCATTTTTCCAAATCACGCTAGATGGCAAACAGTGAGTTTTTACCGGTCGTTTCGAATCTCATTCGAGATCGATCTCGAGGGTTGGCGGGAGCAACCTGTTTTAAGCGTAGCGTAGCTATTTAGATCATTGACATTCTGAGTAGACCCGTATTGCATCTCTGCTCACAAAACTGACGCATAAGAGATAGGTTTTTATATTTTTCGCGTTTGAAAACTTGACTCTCTTTGTAGTTAGCCTCGATACTACCTAATGACCACGAACGGAAAAAAGTTAGAAAATTTTCTTATGGACCGAGTAATGGCTAGACAGAGTATACTTTCATTCCAGCGTAAGAATCAACGTACACTTGTGCCAATGAAGACAATGAGGGTTTAGCAGCAGGACAATGATATATAGTGTCAGAGCCTTCATCATCTGAGGAATAAGGTCCCCATGACCATGCTCCTGTGCAAGCAGGGTACGTTGGATCGACTTGGTTAATGTTGATGGAGATGGGAATAGTTATTTAGTCATATTTTAGTGCTATCTGCGTAAGTATATGCGCACCGAGGAGCTTTGCACCCAGGCTACTGGCACAGTAGTACAAGTTCCTGAGTATTTACACCAGATAAGGCGCGGTATAGTTCCTAGCCATATCCGGCTGCAAGAAGAGAAATCGCAACTTTTCAGTTTCGTCAGTTAGAATCGAGTTGTAAACTACAGAATGAAGTCAGGTTTAATATGAAAAATCTTATATAAGTCTTTTTGGTCATTTTTGAGTGAGATGTACGGGTTATTAATCAGCATCAATGATCTATGCCTACATACGCAACAGCTAAAAGTGCGACCGCCAGAACCCGGGACGATCGGATGTAGGCCTGTCTTGCTTGAACAGAGTAGATGATGTAAATCTCTGAATGGAATTCGAAAACGTCTAAAACCTCAATGGTTTTTTCACTCTAAAGAGGCTGTGTGGCAAATGACTAAGTTTCAAAAAATGTATATAGGTGGAGAATTTGCTGGAAATGATGGTAGCCGTTTGTGTTCGATTTTTGTTAATGCCCAGTAATACACAGGATAACTCTATATTGTACCTTTCTGGCGTCAATTATACAACATAAAATGAGCGTGTCCTACTACAGTGCAACCTTTTACAGCTGCCCCTCTTATGGGTAATGAAAAGGGGCCGTCATGATTATTTGGTTTAGGCGGTCCCCCCCAGATGCAGGTTGCATGCATGCTCCAGGTCAATAAACACAGAAAAAGACACTTAATTGTTTATTATAATATGTATTTTATTTTGCCTTACTGCGCTGACAACGACTACTAGGCTTTATAATACGTTCGTTCACAATAGCTTCATTTTCCAAACCATCCTTTTGCCGTGAAGCTGATAATCTGTGGCGTGTGATTTGGTCCGGGATTGTTCATGTTCATTCTCAGCCGTGTACTGTCTGATATAAAGTGCAGCATTTGGTGGTGATGCCGCAAGTGCTTTTTGTTTACACGTTTTACAAGTATTTTACTCCCGCACTACCATATGAAGCGTTTTAAGGCAGCTAGTGGCAAAGTGCGACAAGATTTGCAATTTTCATTTTTAGACATCAACCTCGCGAAGTGTAGTACAAGTTGTTGAGTTAGAGACAATAGTGAGGGGACGGGCAAATGCTAATGTTTCATGAAGAGTCAAATGAAAAGGCTTAGGGATTCGTTTTAAATACGACTTCGTTGCAAATGATTCAGAAGTCGACTGTTCTTTGAGAATGCCAAATAACTTTATAAATGGTGCACTTCAGATTAAAAAAAGTGTGAGGATGTTTTATTCACGTAGAGCTTGTGTTACACACTGCATGAAAGGTAATTTTCAAAATCCATAATAGAGGCACTTTAGGACTAGCTTCTGCTCTCCTAGAGAGTTCTCGGTTTGTGTTTTTCCTGACCTTTCTTTTTTAAAGGTCAGAAGAAACAGTTCTGCACCACTATTGGCATTAAGGTATTGGCTTTGATATGAAATCATTTCAGAACAGACCTTTCACTTTTTATAAGAATATGTATTGGTGCTAAAGAAATCCTATGGTCACTGAATGCTGGTCACATAAGAAACAGTCTCATAAGAAAATACATGAACACTCTTGATACATAAAAACTCTTGACGAAAACAGATTTTGATCACTACTTACGGATGCTAAATGATCGTCCTATTATTCTAGCATCCTCGAAGTCTACAGCGGCATTCTGTGGTCGTTAGCTACGCTGTGTCCGAGGAGGACACCGCCGTTATGCGCTTTATGGGTACGTCCGGGTTTCACGACTGACTATGTTCCTGCTCAACCATATCTTCTATGAGGTTCCATTTGTGATCAAAAACAGGAAGGCCGCTGTGCTTTGCTGCTTACTGTACCTACTCCCTGTTTGTCTTTGTTAAAGTCCTTGATATTGGTTCAGGGAACTGTGCAGTTATGCTAGGCGTGATATAGTTTGGCTCTGTTGAATGTCCGGTCCTCACTGGTGTCATGCCTAGCGCTTTCCATCTGTGTCATTTACATTACTGTACCGGGCCCTTCCATTATCAGTTTGTTTCTGTCGTAACTTGTCTATCGTGACTGTCCTAACGTGTCAGGTCTTATTAGTCTGTCCGGCCATAACCGTGTCATCTTATTCTTGCCTCCTAACTGTCAGCGTAGGCTTCCAGTCGTCCTGGATTTGTCGTTGTTACCTGTCAGATCATTACTCTGTCAATCTGTCATGTCACTGACTTGTTCGGGCGTCTAACAATGTCTATTATTCTGCGTCCTAACGGGTCGTCCTGTTTCTGTGCCCTAACTGTCATCATTATTCTGTCAGTCTGTACCTGTCGTCCTCATGTTCTCGTATCATCACGGTTTAATCAACCGCAGTAAAGTTAGCGTTTTCACAATGTCAATAGTTGACTCGGCTGCTTGGAACCGTCTGCAAATTACCACACAGCCAGTACAAAACGACTAGTACACCCTAATTCATTCCACTTAATGTGTCACCCGGACACCGTAAAATGCCTTGTTGGCAAATTGGGACTCTAACTCTGTATTTTTGCCATGTCTGCCATAGGCCCATACTTCCAACATTGCCCTTAGCAGGTTAGGTCTGACCGTACACGCAAATAATTTTTCATGAAGACAAAGTATAGAGACTAGGTCCTTTTTTTTTCGCTCTTCATGTTCCACAGTGTTGCTAGGTTGTTAGTAGACCCAGATTATACACGTGTGAAATTTGCCAATTACCTGATATACTGTAATTCACCAAAAAAGGATTTTTCATGTTCCAAAGGTTGTACGTAGTAGATTCTATCGTACGTAGAACGACACTTATAACGTGTGACCGCTGTGGGGGACCCTCACAACAAACACAATAATTTTGCCCAAATCCTGACACCGTCACTATATGTACCAGGGACACAAATCTTTTCCCCTCCAATTTACAAAAGTACAACCTTGAGGAACACTGGAAGCATGCAACCAAACACACACTCATTGGTTCCGACAACAAAATTTCCATACGTGGGCCAATCAACTCCTCACTATCGCCCACCTTGGAAACAGGACTCCCCCCCTCTTGGGACTACCATGTGGTTGTGTTTTGACCACTATTTGTTTGTACGGTACATCCACAAGTAATAAGGGACGGATAGTGACGCAAACCCCTCCACCCTGTCGTACGTCAGTCGCGGTAAATCCGAACTAACAACTAACACCTTTTTCTACCAATCTTTGTTGCACTGGTACATCCCCGTGCAAGAGAGATATTGGCAGAATTTCATGTGTAGTAAGTCAGTCTTGTAACTAGGACTGTATTACAAGCATTAGAACAAATCGCACACTAACCTTTTGGTAAATTACAGTGTTTTTTGTTTTTTCTAGAATATTTGAAGTCCTTACTGTACAGTAGGGCGAACGGAAAGGTTTGGCGCAAAATATACACCTGTAGTTCAGAGATTATGGTTTCGTACACCAACCACTTTGATACATATAATCAACCCTTTGATACTATCGGGTGAATTTTTTTCCCTACTATTGTGTCCATGCGCCTAAGCAAGTTAAAGGAGATATGGGCAGATCAATATAACCATGTAGATCAGCCGCCGTCATAACTACGGAAATGGTACTCCACACTATGGAGCATAAAAAAAAAAACCTACTCGCGGTAATTCACTCATCTTGTTTCCTCAAGATATCTTGAGTACTGTACATAACAGTAAGGAGATGAGTTCCAAGGGCAAAATATTCAAAATCATAACGAGTCTGTCTATGTAACGCCTGCAGACAATGTATACATCCTACAATAGAAAACCTGTTGCGTCCCGCATTTTTTATGACAAATGGAGTGTGTACTGTAGCATACGGCCTATATGCCGCGAGAGGACAATCAAACTATACAGGTCAGTATCTAGGAACCTACTACCACCTGGACCAATTGAAATGAGCGCCTTTTTTTTTTGGTGAGATATAGAGTAGTTTTTTTTCTCGCTAAAACATTCCAATTTTGAATTACTTCATTATACTTGTTTATACTGTGAGGGTCACTCTGGCTAGGATGGGTCCTTTTAGAACGCAGTTAGTCGAAATACCATGAAATGTTGAAAACTTCATCTTTTCCCGTGGTCGATTTTTAGGTTACTGATGTGATGACTAGAACAGCATGGACATTAAGCACCAGCCAGAATTATAAGCAGTGACAGTTAGGACGCGGCAGTAAAGACGACATAAGGATGAAGAACACGGCTTGCTTGTTAGGCCGCCAGAACAGGGCAACAGTTTCACTAGGACGACAGATCAGAACACGCGGACCGGTTAGGACAACAGCAGCAGAGAAGTTTTCGGCCGACAGTTTTCGAATATGACGCGAGTTAGGATGACAGCACCCCAGTGGAGACGACAGTCGTACAGATGACCGAATACGGATGCTGTTTGGACTGCCAGACAGAGACAGGCGACCGTTAGGAGACAGCCAGCACACAGACGCAGTACAGAGAGGACAGTGATAGGAGACGTTAGGACGCCAGTAACAGGTATGAACGTTATTCGGACGACAGACCAGGACAACAGTTATAGGACGGAAGAACAAGGACGACAGTACCGCTGTACAGCATAAGATGATCGCTGTTAGGACGAAAGAACAAGAGAGCAGGTAAGGACAGTAGAAATAAGATGACAGTTAGGACGATGTGGAGAACAAGTCTGACCGACACAAAAACGACGCACTATAAGACGAGCTGTAAGACGTGGGCAACAGACAACCTACCCCTATATCATATACTGAGTGTAGTGAACAAGAGCAAGTGGGACATGTAGACAAAGACCAAATTGTACTAGTACACATAAGCACACGCTTAGTTCGGACTCATGTCGACACAAAGTGGAACCTTCATACATGATGTCGACCAAGGTGACCCCGTCACAGCACGCACACAAGAGACATGAACGGCGCCAAAGCTCAGTGCTCTATGTACATTTTTACAGCAAATGGAAACATCGTATATTTCATTTCCATCAGTGAAAGGCAAGGCTAGTTTGCCATTTAAAAAAAGTAAACACCATAAGAAGTGCTGGTGATTATGCAGATAATGTTTGTAACGCATTTAAAACTGTTCATCTATGCACGGGTATCGCAGCATAAGTCAGTGTTTGCATTTTTAGAAGTGTGGCGCCACGAAGAAAAGCAATGTTCTTTGTGCTGTATTTGATCTGTCATCTTCTTTCCTGACATGCTTCCCCACGGGGTGAATATTTTTGATATAAGTTCAGACTGTGTGAGCTAGTGTAACTCATTGCTTATTTACGCAACTTCTTCCAAAACAGGCTACAACCTTAGACTTTGGAGGTGAAACGACAATAATAAAATTGATACTAGGGATCACAATGATTTTAAATAGGTCGCACCTAGCCATTTGGAACAGGTGTACATGTTCTATTAAGCAAGGAATGGGACCTATATTGTACAAGCGTGTGTTATTCAAACAGTACCACCAAGTGTTTGCTTTGAGCTGTGCCTCTCCCACTCTCTTTTCGGATGTCATGACTCTGCCTCTATATATACTATACCTAAATCTATATTTCAGGTTTCTAAGTATTCCCGATGGATATTAATTATTTACATCGCACATTATCACTTTTAAATACGCCGTTTTGTTTTCTTACTAGCATCAATAGTTTTTTATTAGGATTGCAGATTGTTTCTATTTTTTTTTGATCCATTTCTATTTAAATATGGCTCGTCTGATGTCTTACTCACGTTTGTTGTTTTCCCCAGCAATTCGGCATACAGGGCTCCAGCAGATGTCAGTAGTACGTGCCCTTTGTTGTGTGATAGCGTATCAGTGGGGACTTTGCAGATCCATTAGTTTGGAGCAATTTATGAACACTTAGGAGCTTGCTGTTGTTGTTTAAAGCATAAGCTGTTAGTGCATCTATAGCCTTATAGAATCCGTTTCTCGGCTTACACATATTGAAATCTGATGTGGATCTATTAATTTTTGAAGTTATTTCGTGTGACACAATGAGTATTTGTATGCTTGATTGGATGCTCCGCGCGAAACTGTTCGAGTTGTGTCTGCGAATGAGGACCGATGGACAGAGCAGTGGTGGTGCGATCCCCACTTCTGTTGAAGCTCCTTGTCACCGCGGCATTGATCCAACAGCATCTCAGTTTATGTACATCAGATTAGCGGTAATAAGTAAGTATTGGTTCGTTATAAAAAGTTGAGACAGGCGGCAATTTTGTTGAGCATTGTAGAGGTGTACTAAAGCAAGTTGAATTTTGAAAAATCAAGGAAATTTCCAAAGAAGTTATTTCAACGACATCAGCCTGCATGCTTTACTACTACTAATACTAGCCTGATGCTTAGATACTGAATGCATATTTTTGCTGAGATCAACACAAACACTGGGTTAATTTCAGATCAAATTCGTAATTTATTTCAACATGTAAGAACAACTGGATTAGTTTTCCTTTTCTAAACTTTCACAAAATAACATGATATTTGGCAACAACGAATTCTTAGGAGGAATAAGAGCAACTGTCTTGCCCAGTCGAATAGGAGTATTTTCAATATATAATGGCGTATTTATTATTACTATTATTTATTTATTTATTTGAATTTGGTGAATATTTATTATCACATTCTTGTAAAGAATCTATTATGTCTCGAGTGATTTTAGGATGCCCTGGTTCCTGACAAGAAAATGAACCTCCGTATGATGTTCTGTGCTTAGGGCGGGGGTCTTTCTCACATTTTCAAGCCCATGGTCCACCATAACCCTGTCGGTCCCGTTCTATGACACATTATTGACACCTCATGTGAGGCGTACAGGGACACTCGGTCTGCATGACCACTCGTTTCATTGGTCGCAGTGTTAAACCTAGCTATCCTCCTCCATTAAACACACAAAACAATATTTGAGTTTTATTTATTATTGAGCTGACATTGCGCGTGCGGATGTGTGGCGTAGGGTAATATGTAAAGTAAGAACCGCAGGATTGTAGGAAAACATTTACATATGTCGTGTTTCACCGTTAGATGTTAGTGCATCATGAATCTGTGACATCCAGAGGATTTACGCTACCACCGCCACAGCTCGCGAGAAACACGCATGCGCATTGTAAAAAAACAGCCGGTCTTTAAAAAAAATCCTTATGCCAACGGATGTAATCAAGGCAAAGAATATCTCTTATCTCTGGGCATACATGGTGAAATTGTAAGTATGGGGATCCTAAGTTGTTTTTAAATATACAAGGTATCCGTGGAGAAAATGACCTTTGATTTTGATTGTTGAAGATGGCATGTCATTTTTGACACAAATGTCTTTTCGATGGTTGTCCTGGGCGATAAAGAGATATTATAGCTGTGCTTCATGGTGGCACTTTGCAATGCGAGGATATGCGATGGAAATACTTTTAGTCCACTACGGTTTTTTTTTTTTTTGCTTTTCAGAAGAGTAGAATGCGCTTTGTCTTTTTATTTTTCACCATGCGTCCCATCTTTAAAGATGCGGTTCACATTTAAAGCTATAATATACATTTTTTTCGTCTGTTCTGCTTCGGTAAAATCTAGCAGACCATATAAGTGTTTTCTGTGAGCCAGTGCAATCATCATCATTTGCTAGTCTTGAAATCACGCAGACAAAATATTCCATAAATTACCAAATTATTTTTAAAATCTTGTTTATTACCGTCAAACACGGCCGAGCATTTATATGCACCGCGGCTGTACGGGTTATGTGCCCTTTTACACCATTTATTGTTTCATTTTTTGATGGGGGCATTCATGATGAAGGGATTTGGTGACTGTCCGCTAGATGCGTGCCGCCTGAGCTCCCATTCTACCCCCAAATTTCCAAGATCTTGTCCAGATTCTAAGCAAGGGAATTGATTCCACGATTTCTTTGGACTTAACCACTAGCAAAGATGTCTTGTGAAAGGATTTCAAAACTAATTGAGTTCAGGAGTCACGTGTTGATTAATTATAAGTTCGGTATCTGGTATGCATGTAAAAGACAGCTCAGTTTGCCAGGACCTTATTTATTGTGCTCTTCACATAACTTCGGTTTTTACCATAACACTGTTTGTTATTTGAGCCCCAAGAGCCAGGTTAGTTTTTTGGAAATCAGCTACAGACACCAGTAAGCTTTTAGAAATAAAGAAATATGAAAGGAGAAGCTCACCCCACATGGCAACAAGTATATAATGTATGTGCTGTAGGCTGCAGCATGTTTGACAGAAGAGATGACAGCAGCATGTAACACTGAAGGTACTATATTATGATTAATAAGCGATTTCACACACATGCTTGTGATCAGATTGGTGAAACGGGAATCTACAGTTATTAGTTGTACAGGTTGACCTTTATAATGGAAAAGTAACCTTTTCCACGACAAAAACTAGATGAGTGTTTAACATGTAAAAATGTTTGGTGTTCATTACATGTGTGTTTAAGTAGGGGTGATATGAGTAGTTTAATTTAAGCTGTGGGTGCTGTCCCTTGCTTTGAAATAAAGTAGGACGCAGATCATGTTTAGGCTCCATGTTTACGTGTTCGGGACTGCTAGGACATGTGGTTTATGGTCCAAGTTAGTTAAAAGCATGTCTTCTTCAACCATAAGTCTGTATGGAGACCAGTCAGAATCTTGGGGGGGTTTGCTGTTTCATGCTTTTCTTTTCTAGCACGAAATTCAGGGTAATGGAAATCCACTTAGAGTTCATATTTGTGTTTCGTTTTTTAATGTAGCATGTATTCGTCTCTGTAAGGGAAAATGCCACAATAATGTTTTATAGTGGACTTGAGAAATTAACGATTACGTCCGGAATCTAACCCTGACAGTGCTTGGTGAACAGATTAAGCGGCACTGGATACATGTGGGCTTGCAGGGTCTTGGCTCCCTCAGGTTTGCATTGCTGTTTCCTGCAGCCTCCATGGGGCATAATTACTTTGCTTACGTGATCTTTGTCCATCAGTTACTAGCAGTGGGGAATATGGAGAATGCGAATAAGAGGGCCCTGATGTCGGTTTTTTGTTCTGCTCCATATGCAAGCAGGAGATGGTTTTTATGGCGGGCACCACAGCACCGGCGCAGAACGAGCAGCCTGGCCAGGGGAACCGTGGCTCCAATGCCTGCTGCTTCTGTTGGTGCTGTTGCTGCAGCTGCTCCTGGTAGGAGTTTTTTCTTTCGTTACACTGCTAATGTGAGATCTTATCTAACAAGGTTCATTTCGGACCAAACTAATGGCCAGGAAATCACTGTATTATAAGAAAATAATTGCATCTGACAAGACTATTCCATATCTTCTACTACAGTAAATATACCTTGAATATTGCTTAGATGTGATTTAAATACTATTTTTGTTCATTCTGCATGTAAAGTCTTATGTAATGTTTACTGAAGTGTCTGAGATCCCAAGATATCTGCTTTGAAAACCACCAGAACTCATGACATTCTGGCTGTGAGTTTATAATGAGCACCAGTTACAGTTATAAACTGAACAATGAGCAGGTGAAAGCTACTCCAAGGCTTCCTAATGCCTACTGTTAGGTGTCTTGGGATCATGATGTGTTTACTACATTGCAGTCTCACTGTTAGGAATGAAGACAGAGAAGAGAGGAACCGGAGAGCCTCGTATGATTTTAAAGCAGAGGGGAATGCGGACTTTGAAGAAAGGTCAGTCGTTTTTACAAAAAAACTGACATATTGGTTAGCTACAATGTTATTTTAATTAGATGTAATCTGATATTCATATATATTTTTTTAAATCTTTAATTACTATAGTTTTGCCAGATGAGAAATTACACAATACAATTTTTATTTAAATGAATTACTATTGTTCTGCAAGATGCAACTTTCTGACAAATTAGACCTAAAATATTTTTGCTGTAACAGTATTTCCTGAAAAAACATGTTGCTGATTCGTTTGTTGCCAAAATTGACTAAGACCCCTCTGTTTTTTGGCAGTCTGAATCCGACTGCGGAGGAGGTCCTCTTGTGGGGGCAATCTTTCGACAAACTGATGCACTGCCCCACTGGAAGAAGTGCCTTCCGGCAGTTTCTGCGCACTGAGTTCAGTGAGGGAGGGAAAAAAGAGTGTGTTATAACCTCTATTTGCCCCCTTGTTTTTTTCTTTTTTTTTCCCCTTTTCTTTGTTTCATTTTCTTTGGAGTGATTTCCCCCTCCCCCCCCCCGATTTTATTAAAGAGGGCACGGCTGTGATAACTCACCTGCAGCGCAGATAGGAGGCTAATTGGGTCCCGATCATCTCAATTAAGAATCATGGGCGACCGTCCGCCTTACGTTTTTTTAATTTGTTTTTTTGGTTTTTTGTCGGCGCCAGCCCCTAACCTTCGTCTAAACCCTCCCCCTTTTTTTGCCTCCCCTCGTTTTCTTTTCTTCTTTGCTATCTTCTTTTCTCCTGTGCTATATGTGGACCCCCCGGTAGCGATGTGCTCGCAGAAAATAGTTAATGTCACCTTCCCCCCCCCCCCCGTCCAAACCACCGAACCAGCCCGGTGTTTGGCCTATGGCGCTTTTTTTTTGTTTGTCTATCCGCCCATGCACCGTGGAATCGGGCCACTGCAGGAGTATACCTATATGTTCTTTTCCCACCCCTATTCTATACGTTGGACTTGTACCTTATATCTGCAACCCACGCTATGGTCCTTCACCCCAAGATTTTTGTTTTTTGTGCAGGTATTTTTTTCATTCAGTTCGCCCCACCACCCCCAGTGCTCTTCCCCCCCGAAACAACTCCTAATCACATGTCCTGGATAATCGAGAGGGATTAATATTCTGATTTGTGCATGTCTTCAGTGGGAGCTCGAATCTCAGAGTTCGAGAGTTATAAAACAGGAACATGTTGGGCCATCATCCCACAAGTTTACGGCCGCCCAGATATTAACACTAATGCAAAGAGAATATATCCGCACGATTCATCGAACTCGCAGTCGTCTACAAAAACCCTGCTCAAGACAGTCCTGAGCAGTGGTGGATATATCCACTTGATACTCTGCCTGCAAGCACACAGGTTCGATCCTTATGCCCCTTGCCCTATCTGTGGTTTGTTACCTTTTCTGGTGTAGAATATGTTTAAAAGGACATCAGCGGGGTCTTCCCAGGGATTTTTACCGCTATAGCGATTGTACATGAAAAAAAGACCGTAGGTATCAAGGTTATGGAATTAAGACAAAACATTAAAATTGCCTGTCCTCAAATGTCACTGAGGAGCTCAAACACACAAAGGTACGGCTAAGATCAGTTATAGCAACGAATGCGGCCACATGGGCTAGGATGTACCAGTGAGTTTAGATCGTTGTTAAAGACCAAACCCCCTTAATACTACTTATATTTGTGTTACCTTTGGACTTGAAGGTTTTTTTTGTAAATCCCGTTTTTAGATTATTTTCTTGGTATCAAGTGTTCGAAGCCAATACCCCGAGTTGCAGTTTCGATACAATTGTGGGCATCCCGCACCTTCAGTTATACCAGTCGAGATAGTTTATGAATTATATTACCACCTTCGGAAAATCTTTCGTTCTGTGCTATTATTCCCACCTTTTCTACTCACGAATACTCTGTATGCCCCCCCTGTACGGGACCATAACAAAACCCAACTCTTGCAACCATTAGCCCTGAGACCCCTATCGACACCCCACAACCACGCCGACTATGATTGCAGAATACATCTAAAGTCCCACCCCAGTCAGTAACCGGCAAATTCGACTTATCAAGGATCACAAGTTTCCCACGTACCAACCGCCCCCCCTGACTTGTAAAACAGTCACCTTGTTTCCAGACTACTTATCTAATAATTCTATATTAAGATGGCACCAACTCCAATGAGACTCATCTCCAGTATCAGCACTTTTTTTTTTTAAAGTCGCCTAATCAAGACGATAACCTTAACTTGTACACGTGTTCGTTGGGAACAATATTATATCTTTAAAAAAATCCCCCTGGGTTTTCACCTGTCACAGTCCACTTGCGACCGATAAGAAATACAATATTATTCATCATGAATGCAAACGTATTTAAATCAGTATCAAAATCAATATAGCACTATATCCAGACAGCTTAGTACATTATGTTCTCTGCGTATGTACTGCTAGACAAATATCAGAATTTTATCATATCCATCCCCCCACCCAGACTATCACTCGATCTCAATACGTGGTTTTCTCTGTGTCATACATTCATTTATTCCCCATGCTACAATCCGAACAAACAGAAGAGTGGTTGGACTCGGCAAACTCTACTTTGCGTTCTCCTTTTCTCTCTTCTTGTTCATGTACTACCCAACCAACAGAACACTATAAAGCACTGACCCACCCCCCACGATCCATTTGTGTACATTTCTATCCGTACTAGAGGCTAGTTAATATCCCCCACCCAACCCCCTTACTAATGACCTCAAATAGAAGAGATTTAACATGCAGGTATTATACTACAGTATCAAATGTGCTTTAGATCTAAACATGAGCCCTGAATGGGAAGGGGCAGGTTTTATTGCTAGGACCCTCATAAGTAGATGACACCAAAGTAGCCAAGTCCAGTAAAACTGTGCGATTAGCTTTCTCTCCAATACAACCGACTAGAATTGGAGCTGCCAAGTTCTTACTATATTTTTAGTTCAGTGAATTACTTTGTTGCCTGACTTTCATGTCGCTCAAAGACAAGATGCTCATTCGGGGAAGTGCCTTGACATTCAATTTTGTGACATCTCTTTTTTGGCAATAGTTGATTTAAACTCTTGCCACATACAATACGTAGACTCTGGGCCTTTGATCAGTTCATGAGATGACTTGTCCTGCACGGTGACATCTGAATTGAACTATTGCACTTCATTTGCCTCTAGTTTTGGAGCGAAAAACACCATTGGTTTTGTCAAGTGCTGAAGTCGCACATTTAAGAAAGTGGGTCTGTTTGTCGGTTAGTCAGGTACAATTCATTAAAATTATTGATCTGTCCAGACATACATCTACCAACATGTATTTCATGGTGGTGCTTCTACTTGTCTTAGACTAACTTAATATGAAATGTGCAATTGATATGTGCAATTTGAGCTGATGGATTCACCACATAGGTCAACCCTCAAACACAATCTAAGCCAATGGTTTGGAGTTATACTGCCTATAAATCTTTTTGTCTTTCTCTCTCTCTCTTTTATTTTGTTCTGTAAAGTATACAAAAAAAAGGGTTATTTTCCAATCAGTTTACATAAAAATTATTATACATTTTTTAATTATTAATGTGAATGTTTACAGTAATCAGATTAGTTTTTTTCTGTTTTAACGAATTGAGAAAAAAGAATGATTTGTGGGCATTTGGAATCTTTTAAGATAAAATAAAGCACAATAATTTTAAAATGCGTGATTGTTGTCAGAGCTGTGGAATAGTGCTGATATGTTCCTGGCAACCCTTTGTGGACGGACCCCCGCCCACAAACAACAATACTTTAAACTAACTACGACTACAACCCACTCTCTATCCCCACATCCAGACGTCACACCATGATCGCCTCACTCCACAAACCACCCCACCCATATCCCAACAACCCAACTACCACCCCCACGCTAGTAGAGCTTGTTGTCGGGCAGCGCACACATCCATAATTGCATACCCCAATCCCCAAAGTTTTCTTTTAGCAACCTCAACCCAAGATACATCAAACATGGCCCCCACCATCTATTGGACGACCACACCCAAATTGACACACCCACTGTAACATAAGCAACTACACAACTAATTCGAACCACCCCCCCCCCCAGAGGGTTCTCAGCTTTGCCCCCGGAACACCTTCCATGCCACAAGTGCGCGTCAACGCTGCCTGCCCACCCACCTCGCTTCTTGCTCCTGCCGAGAGGACTGCCCCCCACACTCTGGGACTCCCCAAAAGAATAACCTTATGAAACCACGACCAAAGTGGCCCCCTCCCCATTTAAACAGCGTCCTCACAGGGCCACCTCCTAAGCTAGCTGTACTTATATAAACGCAGTAATGAAAACATCTTTTATTATAAACAAGGCGACGAGAGTTTCTCCGTTTTCTCTCACCATCCGAGTTGTTCTGCTTATCTTAAACTACTGTAAATGATTAGCAAAGATGCAGTGGTTTTAGAATGATACAAACCTCCTGTTTTCCATTTGCACAAAAGCACATCAAGAACAACCACCAAAGGGTTGTTTGTTATTCAGATGAGACATTGCTAATGCAAGGGGCTTATTAGGACATCAAGGCGGTAGTGGATACTACAGCAAAATCATTTGAGAAGAGAGCGATAGAAATTCACTAAACTGAGCAACATTTCATCTGACCGCAAATGGCAAGTACTATCCACTTTGTATTGATTGCCGATGTCAAACGTAACATCCAGCCAGCTTATCTAATATGCGATTGGATGTTATTATTTATCTATATATATATATATATATATATATATCTATAAATATTACTACTATATTATTACTGGTCGACTACCAGTGGGTCGGATAAGTATCCCGAACCCATTAAATTTTCACTCTTGTTATATTGCAGACATCTGCTAAAATCATTTTTAAGCAAAATTTTTCCGCATGCTAATGTACACACCGCACCCCATATGACAGAAAAAACCCAGAATTGTTGACATTTTGCAGATTTATTAAAAAAGAAAAAACTGAAATATCACATGGTCCTCCGTATTCAGATCTTTGCTGTGACACTAATATAGTTGAACTAAGGTGCTTCCATTTATTCTGATATCCTTGCGATGGTTATACACTTCATTTGAGTCCAAGCTGGTTTGTTATACTGATGGACTTGGATTAGGAAGCCACACACCATGTATATTATGAAGACCTTACAGCTCACAGGCAGTCAGAGCAAATGAGAATCATGAGGTCAAGGAACTGCCTGAAGAGCTCAGAGAAAGAATTGTGGCAAGGCACAGATCTGGCCATGGTTACAAAAAAAATTCTGCTGCACTAGTTCCTAAGACGCAACATTGGCCTCCAGAATCCTTAAATGGAAGATGTTTGGGACGACCAGAGCCCTTCCTAGAGCTGGCCAACTGAGCTATCGGGGGAGAAGAGCCTTGTGAGAGAGGTAAAGAAGAACCCAAAGGCCACTGTGGCTGAGCTCCAGAGATGCAGTCGGGAGATGGGAGAAAGTTGTAGAAAGTCAACCATTACTGCAGCCCTCCACCAGTCGGGGCTTGATGGCAGAGTGGCCCGACAGAAGCCTCACCTCAGTGCAAGACACATGAAAGTCCACATGGAGTTTGCTAAAAAACACCAGAATGACTCCAAGATGGTGAGAAATAAGATACTCTGGTCTGATGAGAACTTTTTGGCATTAATTCTAAGCGATATGTGTGGAGAAAACCAGACACTGCTCATCACCTGTACAATACAGTCCCAACAGTGAAGCATGGTGGTGGCATCAGCATAATGATGTGGGGGTGTTTAGCTGCAGGACAGGAAGACTGGGTTGCAATAGAGGGAAAGAAAAAGAATGCGGAACAAGTACAAGGAATCCTGGACGAAACCCTTATCCAGAGAGCCCAGGCTCAGACTGGGACGAAGGTTTCCTTCAAACAAGACAATGCACTAAGCACACAATGCTAAAATAACGAAGGAGTGGCTTCAACTCTGTGACTGTTCTTGAATGGCACAGACAGAGCCCTGACTTAAACCCAATGGAGCATCTCTGGAGAGACCTAAAAAGGCTGTCCACCAACGTTTACCATCCAAAATGACAGAACTGGAGAGGATCTGCAAGGAGGAATGGCAGAGGATCCCCAAATCCAGATGTGAAAAACATCTTTGCATCTTTCCCAAAAAGACTCATGGCTTTATTAGATCAAAAGGGTGCTTTTACTAAATATTGAGCGATATAGGGGTTGGAATACTTATGTCAATGTGATATTTCAGTTTTTTTTTTTAATAAATCTGCAAAAAGGTCAAAAATTCTGTGTTTTTCTGTCAAAATGGAGTGCTGTGTGTACATTAATGAAGAAAAAAAAAAAACTTAAATGATTTTAGAAAATGGCTGCAAT
>JADLZN010012062.1:0-154918 GCA_018155175.1 Sinocyclocheilus anophthalmus | reverse complement strand
TTCCATACAATGCATTTGTGAGGTGAAAAATTGTGTTTAAAAGCCAGTTTCCAAGAATCCAGTGCTTGCTTGTGAAAATCTGATAATTGGATTGGTAACTTATTACAGTTAAAATTACAACTTAACAAAAACTTTAAGCCACCACAACGGTTAAATAAAAAGTTTGGAATGAAAAACCAGGGAGCATTTCCTCCAAGCATACATTGTTTGACCCAGTTCATTTTAAACACCTGGTTGAGAGTTGTGAAATCAATAGCATTAAAGCCTCCTTCAGCATGGTCCCTAATCATTGTTTTCCTTTTGATATATTCAGTCTTGTTCTTCCAAATAAATTTGAACAAGAGAGAGTCAATTGACGTTGCTGTTTTTTTGTCCACATATAACAATAAAGCCGGGTAAACCATTCTTGAGAATCCTTCCGCTTTTGAAAGCAATGTCCTTCCTTGTATAGTTAAGTCCCTTTGAAGCCATCTGTTAAAAATGTTTTTTGTTATCTGTAGCTTAGGGATAAAGTTGTCATCCAGTCTTTCCTTCACTGATTTTTTAATTGTTATTCCGAGATATTTCACTGACTGCTTGACCTTAATTCCATTGATAACATTTTTGTTAGAATCATGAACAGCAAGTATTTCACTCTTGTCTGTGTTGATAAGGAGGCCTGAAGCTTTTGAAAAAAGATCCATTCCTTTCAGAACACTCAGAACCTGGTTTTCATCTTTAAGAAAAATACATCACCTATTCTTATACCCTCAACATTAATACAATTTACAGTATAAAGATTCAATAATTCTGCTGCAATTAAGAACAAAAAGGGGGAAATCGGGCAACCCTGTCGAATACCTCTACCAAGTACGAAGCGCTTAGATGTACCTTCTGCGAGGGAAACACTACTGTTTATACCTTTATATATAGTTCTGACCATATTCTTAAATTTAAATCCAAATCCAAATTTATCTAAGGCTGTATATATAAATTCATGTTCAATAGAGTCAAATGCCTTATAAAAGTCTAGGAACAGAATAATAACACCTTCTTCAATAAGATCAGAGTAGTCCATCATATCCAATATAAGACGTATATTATTAGAAATGTGTCTACCCTTAATAAAGCCTGATTGTGTTATTGAAATAATATCTTCTAGACAAGGTTTTAATCTTTTTGCAAACAATGAGGTTAACAATTTATAATCAGAATTTAGGAGAGTGATAGGCCGCCAATTTTCAATGTGACGATTATCTTTATTTGGTTTTGGCAAAAGTGTAATAAGACCTTGTTTCATAGTTTCTATTAATTCTCCAGAAATTAAACAATCTTTAAATACAGAGAAAATCATATCTCTTAAATCTTTCCAAAAAGTTCTATAAAACTCAAATGGCAAGCCATCAGGGCCAGGACTTTTATTTAAAGGAGTTTTGGATAAAATACAATCTAACTCTTCTAAAGTTATGGGATTTTCACAACTATTAAAACTCTGGGAAGATATTTTAGGTATAAACTGATCAACTCTATCGAAAAATAATTCACATTCACTATCATTAAATGATGAGGAGTAAAGGTTTTTATAAAAGTTATAAATGTACGAATGTATAATTGGGCTGTCAGAAGTAAAAGTGTTGTTTACAAAAAAGTTTGTATTTTTTTTGAGAGACCACGATTTTTCTCTAAATTAAAAAAATAATTGGAATTTTTTTTCCACCATATTCAAGCCATTTGGCTCTTGGTCTTATAAAGGCTCCTCTTGCTCTTTCTATGTAGAGATTATCAAGATTCTCTTGTAAAGCATGAAGATTTATTAATTCCTCTACGTTAAGCAGTGGTTTTTTGAGAAAGTCATTAATTTTACTTAATGTATTATTATGAATTTGTACTCTCTCTTTAGCCTGTTCTTTTCCATATTTAATTGAATAGCTTCTGCACTCGTTTTTTAATAGTTCCCATTTTAAGGATGTAGATATATCTGTCATGTTTTTGTATTTTTTAATAATATCTTGTATTGCCACAATATACGGGTCTTGATCCAAAAATGAACAATTCAGTTTCCAATATCCTGAATTTCTATTATTTGTTTTCTTAGCATTTGAAAGGAGCAAAGAAATTCCAGCATGGTCTGTGAAAGGAGCCGGAGAGATTTCACAAGAGTAGATGAATGGAGATAAAAATTCTGAAATCAACCAAAGATCTATTCGAGACTTTTTAGACATATCAGGTTTGAACCAGGTGAATGAATCAATTGAAGAAGGGTGAAGAAACCTAAAAGAATCCATGAGTGATAAATTATTGCAAAAATCAGTAATGACAGGGTTTATAATATGACCAGTGTTCCTTGAGGGAAACCTGTCCATATTATTATTAGGAGCCTCATTGAAATCACCACCCGTAATCAAAAAAGCTGATGGGAATTTACCTTTTAATTGTGAGATCTTATATGATAGTTCTTGCAAAAGGGAATTATTTGCAGCAGAATTATTGTAACCATACACATTTCCTATAATAAACAAAAACTCATCAAACTCTATGACAGTTACAATCCATCTTCCCTCAACAGAAAAGTGAGATTCCAGGATATTCCCTTTAAAATTTCTTTCAAAAAGAATGGCTACACCACCAGTGTGATTAGTACAATGATTGAAAAGGACTTTGCCCCCCCCACTGATTTTGCCAAAATCTTTCATCTGTGTTACTTGAGTATGTTTCTTGAAGAAAGTAAATGTTCTTTTTTAAAGAATGACAAAATAAAAATAAAGCTTTTCTCTTAGTAATATCTTGAATCCCTCGAACATTAATTGAAAAAAATGACAATGAAAACATTATAGCTGCTTATCAAAAGAACACAATTGTTTGTTAAACAAGTGCAAACTCTTAACAAAAACGGTACTCATCGATGGTGAGGTCTATGGTGCTTATATATAGTCTACCAATAGCCTATTAACTTCCCCCCCTTCTCTCTTATTTTTTAACCCCTTAATTTAAGTGGACAACCCACTAATTACAACTAAAGTGAACAAAATGAAAAATTAATAACTCTGCTTCAACATTCACAAAACAAAAATCATATGTCTTTTAGTAGACTATAAAGAAGAGCGATTTCACAAGAAGAGGTTAGTTATCACCTTAGTTCAAGTCATCTACTGAAATTCTTTTACCCTCTATGATGGCAAAGGGCCCTTTGAATCCAGCGATCTTCTTTTGCCGTCTGGCATTCTCCACCAGAGGCCATAGCTTGGCTCTTGCATCTTTGACATATTGTGTAAGATCCTCAGTGATTTTAATGTTCTTTTGTTTGAGAACCTCGGAATTTTTGGCGTCGATCCAAATGCGGTCTCGTGTCATGCGCGCCAAGAATTGCATGATGATACGGCGAGGTTGTGAGGAACCGAAACCATTTTTTGGTCTGGGACCCAAGCGGTGAGCAACATCCACCGAGTTTTGCAGAGTATCGCCAATAGTAGGAGAGATGCGTGATAGAAGATCAATTACCATCATCTTGACATTCTCTTGGTCCTGTTCCGGGATTCCTGAAATTTTCAAATTCCAGCGTCTTTGATAGGATTCAAGTTCATTCACCCTGTTTCGCAGCATCTTATTCTCCGCAGTTATCGCTGATATATTCTCCTCTGCCATGTCCAATCTGCCGTTTATCCCACTCACTTGATCTTTGATTTCTTTCACAGCGCTCTCAACAGACACCAATTTCTCTAGAAATGACTGTTGCGTTTCTCCAATTTTGTTGATTGCATCTAGAAGGGTGTTGTTAGAGACTGTTTCAGGTATTTCCACTCTTATTGCATTTTTTGCTGGACTGTTCACCGGTGTCTCTCCTGACTGTTTTCCAGGCTCGACGGTGGGATGTTTCACATAGTCGTGGATCCGTTTAATCCTTTCCCCCTCAGTTTCCATTGGCGTGGGTTTCTGTAGCTTCTCCCTCGAATTTCCGACACTTGCCTTCATCTTTCTTTCCAAGAAATTAGCTCATCCACAATCACGTTCAGTTCGACTAAACTTCCAGTTCTCACCAATATAGTCACAAAATCACTTAGGAAGTAGATACTTATCTTTTTTTTTTTTAAACCGATTTAGCAAAACATTTATTAGAAAGTCTTTCAGCACCTACAAATTAAATTTTGAGTAACCGAGTGCTAAAATTTTACACAAAAGAAAATGGCGACACTCACGACACGACTTTCCTCGGCGCCATCTTGGACCGCCCCCCTAGGACACTTCGTATATGTATCCTACAGAGGATGCGACCTCCAGAGGATTCGTGCCTTCTAAATAAGACACAGCTGCATATTCACTCTCTGACAGCGGGTGGCGCTTCTGGAACACCAGATACGGCATTTTCTTGGTTACCACTGTAAACAAAGCAGCACTGCGCTGAAACACTGCTTTAATATGAGACCAGATGAAAAGAAAATACCACATAAACTTTTCGGAATACAGTCGGTTCCCCTCAGAAGCACATTCATACATAGCCCCAAATCAATATTGAGGATTTTCTTCTAATAGTTCATGCATCATGAACAGTGAGTGATCTGCCTGCTACAGTATTTTTCTCTGTGCGTCTGTCTTCAGCGTCTCTGGCCTGTGTTAACAGGCATTTACCGACTTCATATTTTCACATAAATTACATTTTGGAAAATTATTGCATTGCAACGGAGTTTGTGCAAGTCCAGAACAGAGACGAACTGCAAAAAGACAAAAAGCATCCGGTTGCCAATCATGTAAGTTCCAGGGGCAGCTCCTTTAATTCGTCCATCCTACACACACGTGACTGACCGATCGCTCGCACCAACAGGAGGAGGAGGATCATGTTACTCTACACTGCACTCAACCTGAGGGATTCCTACACTTTCAGTCTTTGAGGAGACATGAAAAACAGCGCATACCGCAGGAACGGTATAACGGAAAATATTAGTGGTTTTAAAACACTGAAATTTTCAAATCGCGGTATACCTCGAAACCGGTAATCGGCCCATGCCTAGTCATCATACACAACAATTAAATTACTTCAAAATACAGAGAGACCATCGTTGCTGAAAAATATAATGTAGCGATATAGTATCTAGGCTATTTTATTAATAAAAATCGTGGGGAAGCGTTGACAACAAGTTTATGTTTGTGCGCAGTGCAATCTGCGATCTCCGACTCTCTCTTTCTCTGTGTGTGTGTGTGTGTGTGTGTGCATTCATGATGAGTGTTTGTGTGGCATTCAATAAAGGTAGGTAGGGTAGGTTTTTTCAAAACGGCCCCCCTTTGCTTTACAAAAGTCGGGCTGAGTACCAAAACAAACTTGTATCCAATCAGCAGTAAGGGGCGTGTCTACTCATGATGCGGAGGAGAGAGCACTCAGTGCACAGGACGGACATTAGCCAAGCCGAGCGACAGAAAGATCGAGATGGTGGATAGAAAACAAAAGAGGAAAACGTCTGCAGAACAAAAGAAGGCTTACGATAAGGCAAGAAGTAGGACCCGTGTCAGCTTATTATAACTTTTGCTTGTGCAAAAAACATAAATAATCTTATACTCTGATACACCCAAACTTTGTATATCTGTGTTTTTATCTCAGGATGAATGAGGGCTCAACAGAAGGCTTTGAGCGGGATGTGGGGTCTAAGACCACTCACCGCGTCATCTACCCCGAGAGCGCCATGGACATGGAAGAGACGACCCACCTCATTCTGCTGCCCTTTAAGGTCCTGGACCCGCAGGGGCTCATCAGCGTCTTCACCTCCAAACATATCGATCTGTGAGATCTGTTTCTCGTGCTTGTGAATTCAGCTTTACTGTAATGCTGCCACATTAACAACGTCTGCTGCTGGAGTTTTGTGGATGTATAAATCCATCTCTCCTAGTGTTTTCATTTGGTTGTTTTCGAGGGGTGGCTGACTTTTTTTTTAGGTAATATTTTTAGGAAAAACAGCATCAACATCATGCATTTCTTACCTCAGCCACCAGAGCTCTCTAGTTATAGCTGGAACCTTTATGATAATCTCCATAACCGTTCCCAATAGCAACAACTAGTCACAACTAGTGTTGGCATTTTACAACATAGTGAATATTGGAGTGGTTTTGAACACCTGGTGTAAACTAAATGTTTGGTTGACTTAACCAAGTGTCATGAACTGAGAAACCAAAAATCCCTTGATCTTTTGACATATAAGAGATCATTGTACTATAAAAACATCTTGTAAGTTTCAATTTACATTTAGCTAACACTATTTAGCAGACTTAAAAATGACAGACAGAGAGCCGCAGAAGTGAAGCCCTCCCTCCCTTTCAACTGTGTCTGTCTTGCTGTGGAGGTGAGTGGTGATGAACAAAGGACCACCTGTGCTTTGAATTTACAGCTAATTATCCAAAAGACAAAATGCAATTATAGTTAATTTGTCTTGTTAACATCCATGACTAATGAGCAGGCACGTGCACACATAGACATCAAAGGGGGCTTGAGCACCTGCCCTTTTTCTTCCTCGAGAGAAAGTGACCTTTTTTTCTGGGGAGTTTTTTTTTTTTAAATAAATGAATATATATATATATATACTATATAATTATATATAATATATATTATTATATATATATATATAGATATATATATACTATTTTACCTGGATTTATATAGATATATATAAAATAAAGGTATATATATGTGCGTGTGTTTCTGTTTGCGCACAGCTTTCTCTGTCAAACAAATAAAAAAATCTAAATATCAGGTCGGGTCGGGAAATGTTGAGACTCTGTCGAGTTCCGATGCCTTTCTCCGCGTCTCTGCAGCACAGCAGTGTAGCACAGTTTCCAACCATCTATTTTTATGCGCATTTTGAATTATCGCATAAAAATATGCTAGATGGAAACACCAAGATGCGCATAAATCTAAAAATGTGCATAAAAATCTTATGCGCACAACTGAGTAAGATAAACTCTTTATCCGAATGCGCATAAACTACGATGGAAACCCATTTACCGAATAAATTCCACCATGCACATTGAAAAAAGTCATGTGACTTTGCGCTATGAGAAGGGATAAAACTGACTAACCAGCGGATCGATCTCGTTCACAGCATCTGAAATGTTGTTATGGTCATTCTTAAATGTCCGAGCAAAGTCTGTCATCAAAGTATTCCTGTATAATTGTCTACCACGACTGCGTTCCCAAACAGCAGCATCCACCTCTAAAAGCAATGACCACATTTAGTGTGTTACGTCTGCTCTCTCTGAAGCGCAAGTCATTTATTACATATGAAAATTATTATACTCAGTGGCTTCTTCTAGTTTTCTTAGAGATATTTAGTGCCAGTTTATCAGGAAGTGACGATTTTGTTCTCTTTGGACTCGTTGGATGGAAAAGGTGCTTTATTCACAAATGTTTTATGCGATATTACAATTTTGCTCATAAGTTAAATTTGCAACTTTGGATGGAAACATAGCTATTGACAATGCTGCTCTCTAGGACGTTTTCCATTACCCTTAAAATTGCGCAAATTGAAATTGCGAATTGAAAATAAGCCTAAAGGAAACGCGTCAATTTCGCGCCCATATACTCCCATATATCGCAAAAAAGTTTTAACGCTCGCATGAGGTCGTTTTTCAGGCAATGCGAAAAAGGAACAATTCGCAAAACTGCAATGGAAACGGCCTTTTCGCATTTACAGGTCACATGGCATATGTAAAAAGTCATATGATCATTCTTCAGTGTACTTCATCCAAGAAAAATCATATGTGGCCGCTCTCCAGTCTAAGGGCTTCAGCTTTCAGTTGGAACGTATCAGAGACGCAGACGTTTTAGGAGGGACCATTAATGCTTAGATATTTAACTGCACACAATCGGGCTCTGATACGTCAACTGAAGCTGATTGCGGCCACAATGCTTGTGTTTATTCCAGAATCCAGCCACGCCACGCACGTTTCTGAAGCGGCTCCCTGTGCTGCTTCTGTAAAGATACACGATTCCTTTGAATAAATATAGCCAAAATCCCACCAAAATCAGTTTGTTTTAGTCGCATAACATTGGTTAAATGGAGCCGCAAAAGTGAAGTGAAGCACTCCATCCCTTTCCAGTTGTGTTTGTCTTGGTGTGGAGGTGAGTGTCGATGGACAAAAGACTAAGCTACCTGTGCCTCAGATTTACAGCTAATTATCCAAAAGACAAAAGCCAATTATAGTTAATTTGTCTTGCTAACATCCATGACTCATGAGAGAGCTACCATGTAAGCTAAAGTTTAGCTAAGGCAATAGGAAGTCTAGTAGGTTAGACCAGTGCGCGTTCTTTCACTGCATTATTCCGTTTATTAAAATGCATTTAGAATCTCCACAAAATTCAAGATATGGGGGCAGAAAACTTATATATTAAGAATTTCCAATAAATTTATACAGCAGTTCAATAAACAAGACGTTAATATTAAGACACTTACGTTAAACACAATTTTAACTGTTTTGCTCTATTTCGCCAACAGATATAATTCTAATTTGCGTCTCTGACAGTGGTGTATAAAGTACCTGAAAGCCATACTCAAGTAAAAGTAGATATCTTACCAGAAAATGACTTTGGTAGAAGTTGAAGTCACCGTTTAGAATATTACTGGAGTAAAAGTCTTAAAGTATGTGATATTTATTGTACTTAAGTATGAAAAGTATTTTTTAAAATCTTAAACGTACTTAAGTATTGAAAGTAAAAGTACAAGTAAAGGCAAAATGGAAAAGAAGCAAAAATATATATATAAATATAAATGGTCATACACAGCTTGAGTAGAAAGATTGTGTTCAGTTTTAACTCTTTCATCCATTTTGTATTTTTGGGTAAGAATAAGAGCAACTAATCCGGGGCGTGGTCTTAGTGTCATTTCGTGTCCAACCATAGAAAAATTTAGGGCACTCTGCCATTGACATAGCATTTAGATAGTTACACAGTTTAGTTAACAGAGGAGGGACATGGATGCATGTAACGGCAGTTAGAGATGCATAAATAGGCATAATGTTTTGTTTTTAACATAAAACATTGAGTACTGATATTTGAATGATTAAAACATGAAAAAAAGTCGAAGGTGAATTAAAACCGGCTATTGTGGTAACAGCAAGTGATTGTTACTGAGTGAGTCATTGAGATTCACCGATTAATTCATATGGATGATTCATCAGAAGGCGAAAGCATATTGGCTGTGTTCATGAGTGAATCACGGAAATCATTTACAAATTATTCAACCGATTCATTCAAAAAGCTGATTCATTCAATAAGTAAACACCATTGCTCAGAGATGCAAAACAGTGCTGTGTGATCTTTGTTTGGAACAATTTTCGTTTAGTTTTCGTTTAGTTTTTTAGGAGTCTAACTTGCAAACGCCAGACCACTGATTCGTCAAACCTGCTTTCCTGCAGTCCGTGTTCTTTTGACTTCTGACTATTTTGTAGTAAGTAACGAATATGCTTCGGGGAAATGTGTCGGAGTAAAAGTATACATTTTAAATAGGAAATGTAGTGGAGTAAAAGTGAAAGTTGGCTCCCAAAAGATAATTAAGTACTGTAACAAAGTGTTATTACTTCGTTACATTACACCACTGGTCTCTGAGCAACATCAGGGCTGGATTGGTAATCAGGCATAAGGGGCATTTTCCCGGTGGGCCGACAGAATGTTTTTTTGTTTTTTTTTGCCAAGGACCATCATGCAGGGACAGCGAGCAGCCAGTGGCCCACTGGATTGTCTCCTGTATTGATAGCGTAAACATCCAGTCACAATGCGCTATAGATGGAGTGATGAAGTATTTTGCTCAGCCTATACAAAGATCGCTTCACTCCAACTTCTTCCTCGTCGGCTTTTCCCACGTTTTCACAGCAGATTTATCAAGAACAGGCTTGCTCTGCGGTGAGTGATGCGGGCCAAAGAGCCAGGCAGGAGGAGGAGAGGAGAGTAGTTGAATCTGCAAAGTGCTTGATAGGGACTCGTAACGGAGGCAGGCATCTAACCTATCCTAATGTGTGTGCGCGCCATGAGTGTAGAATACATAACAGAGATGGGCACTCGAGTTAAGTGACTCGGACTCCAGTCGCATTTTTAGACTTCAGACTTGTCTCAGACTCCAGCGATAAAGACTTCAGACTTGACTCGGACTCCAAGTTAAAGACTTGTGAACATCTCTGAAAAACACTTTTTAATAAAATGTAAATTCGTCCCCTGCCAACTTTTCTGGCCAAGTCAAGTCAAGTGTGTTCATAGAGGTTTCCATGGGCCAATGCGAATCAATCTAGATTGAAATAAAAAAAGACACAACATTGTTGGATATGTGATATGAGTGTGATACATACACTACCAGTCAAAAGTTTTGAACAGTAATTTTTTTTTATGTTTTCTTAAAAGAAGTCTATTTTCACCAAGCCTGTATATATTGATCCCAACTACAGCAAAAAGCCAGTAATATGTGAAATGTGTGTACTATTAAAAGAACTACTTTAATTTTAATATATTTTGAAATGTAATTTATTGCTGTGATCTAAGCTGAATTTTCTGCATCATTACTCCGGTCTTCAGTGTCGCACGATCTTCAGAAATCATTCTAATATTCTGATTTGCTGTTCAAGAAACATATTATTATTATTATTCTTATCCAAAATTTTAAACAGTTGAAGGCACATTTCTTTCGAGAGCTTTGATGAATAGGGAAAGATTCAAAGATAGCATTATCTGAAATAAAAAGCTTTTTGTAACATTATACACTATACCATTCAAAATCTTGGAGTCAGTATAATTTTTATAATTTTTTTGGGGAAAGAAATTAAAGAAATTAATACTTTTAATTTAGCAAAGATGTTTTAAATTGATCAAAATGATGATAAAGACATTTATAATGTCACAAAAAGATTTCTATTTCAGATAAATGCTGTTCTATTCATCATCTGAAAAATTCTACTTGGCTGTTTTCAACATAATAAAAATAATAAATGTTTTTTTAGCAGCAAATCAGAATATCAGAATGAGTTCAGAAGGATCATGTGACTTGATTAGTGATGCTAAATATTCAGCTTTTAAATCACAGTAATAAATTACATTTTAAAATAGATTCAAATAGAACAGTTATTTTAAATCGTTATAATATTTCACAATTTTACTGATTTTACTGCATTTTTGATCAAACAAATGCAGACTTGGTGAGCAGAAGAGACTTCTTTAAAAAGCATTAAAAATCTTACTGTCAAAAACTTTTGACTGGTAGTGGATATCATAGTATATATATACAGCTATATATTATATATAAATGCCTGGGCCGAAACTTTTTTGTCCAGTCCAGCCCGAATGAGCAACATGAAGTTGTTTTGTTTCTGAATGAATCAACCATTTAAATGATTCAATTCAGTCGCAATGACTCACTTATCAACAGTGACTGGCTGCCACCTACTGGTGGTGGTAATTTCACATTTAACGTTTCTTTTCATTTTTTTGTTTTATATTCAAAACAATCAGTATTTAATGTTTTATGTTTAAAATATCAAAACAGTAATAATGCATTTGTAACTGCAGGTTAAATGCATTCATGTCCTGCATTAAAAAGTGTGTAAATGCATCTAAATGGTAAAGGTAAAAATGCCCAAAAAAGGAAAAAATTAGGGCTGCCCCCTAATAGTCGACTAATAGTTAGTCGACCAAAATTTTCTTAGTTGCTTAGTCGCGGGGAAAAAAAATATCCACAGGCGAAGTCACGCAGTTTGTGACGGACAGATCGTTAACGGCTGGTCTATGGTAATACAGTACATCCGGCAGGACATCCAAACGCTCGCCTATCATTCATCGACCTCAAATACGGCTTATCATCTAAAATACGTAAGTATTAGTAACTTTACATGACCGCTCAATCTAATGTTAACCTAGAGAAAGGTGTGCTATTCAGTGTCTGTGCGGAGTGTGGAAGCTGAACAGTGGAGCGCTCACTGCAGAACAGATGGAGGCGCCGGTGCACTCACTTGCTCTTAAAATACTGGTCATTTTTGCTCATACAGATAAGAGTAATACATTATTAAAATCTGTAAAGACTCTAAGTTTATTGGTGTGCACTCACAATAAAAACAAATTGCGCTTTTGTGAAATAATGAAAGCAAACAGAATGCGCTTTCTGCCGTCTCGTTCTCTGTGAACTTGGACGCGAAACTCCATGTATATCTTTACCTTATGGACATGAAACATATATCTATAGAGAGTGAAATGTCTACTTTCAAATGAACCAATTCAAATGTAAAACAAATATTCTCAGATTATGTAATCCGTCTGTGACGTGCATTCTTTTTGGCTCATTAAAAATTAATCTTGCAGCAGCATTTTGGATTAATTGTAGAGGTTTGATAGAAGTGGCTGGAAGACCTGCCAAGAGAGCATTGCAATAGTCCAGCCTGGACAGAACAAGAGCTCGAACAAGGAGTTGTGAAGCATGTTCCGAAAGAAAAGGCCTGATCTTCTTGATGTTGAATAAAGCAAATCTGCAGGACTGGGCAGTTTTAGCAATGTGGTCTGAGAAAGTCAGCTGATCATCAATCATAACTCCAAGGTTTCTAGCTGTTTTTGAAGGAGTTATGGTTGATGAGCTTAACTGGATGGTGAAATTGTGATGAAACGATGGGTTTGATGGAACCACAAATAGTTCTGTCTTGGCAAGGTTGAGTTGAAGTTGATGGTCCTCTATCCAGCCGCAATGGGGGGGGGGGTTGTGTTAGACATGCTGAGATGCGAGCAGATATCATCGGATCATCAGGATGGAATGAGAGGTAGAGTTGAGTGTCATCAGCATAGCAGTGATATGAAAAGCCATGTTTCTGAATGATAAAACCTAGTGATGCCATGTAGATAGAGAAGAGAAGTGGTCCAAGTAATGAGCCCTGTTTCAGAACTCAAAACTTTCTCGTTAGTCTAAAAACAGCTTATATTGAAGGCAGTCTGCTAAAGCAACAGCTTGTGGAATGTTCCACTCTATGATGTAATAGTGTGGCTAAGCACCGCCTCCGCAGAAGAAGATCGTCATCACTGTCTGTTTAGCCCCGCCCACCGATTTGAGAGGCGAATGCCAAGGTCGATGCAGAAACTAAAAGATAAAGTGCTCTGAAGAGATAACAAGACACTGTTGCAGGCCAAGCTGTTGAAAAAACGTGCTTGCTTGCTTCCCTTCGGATAACAACATTAGGAAAGAGTGAATGAACTTCATTATTTTTAGAGTGAACTGGAACTTCATTATTTCTAATGAAGTTCCAGACTGCGTCAATAAGAACTCGGTCCTTTGTTCACTTCATTTTACTGCGGATTCGTTTACAAACAAGGCACAATTCGACGCGGGATTTTCAGAAAGATGGATCTGTAGATGAGGCTGTGCAACTATATTGGATCTGACCAGTAGTCGCAAACAACAAGTGGGAGTAAATGTTTTTATAAGTGATCAAATTGCTTGGTCTGTAAACAGATCATTGCATATGAGTACTATGCGGGTTGACCTAAATGACAGCAGCGTCCATCTGTGAGGAATGTAGGCTGTCAATCATACACAGCTATTAGCCAATCACAGCGGTGGCATTTACTTCAGAGTCTACAATCCTCCCCGCCTATTCAGACAGAGCGTTCTGATGAGGGGTCAAAAACAAGACAGAAAATAGCTTATTATAAATTATGATGTTTTTTTATGTAAAAATCTTGATAACATTATAAGGGGACCACAGAGAACAGTACAAAATAAAAAAGGCAGTTAATAACCCCTTTAAAGGAAAAGTTCACCCAAAAAGGAACTCTATCAGTTTTTTCCTCAAACTCATCATTCCTAATGCATACAGCTTTGTTTTTTGTTTTTTTAAGAACATAAAAGGTGAATTGTGAAGAATATTCTGGTCACTCTTTTATATACAATGAAAGAAAATGAGAACTGGGATTGTCAAGCTCCAAAATACCATGAAAGCACCATATGACATGCGCTTATTTTTCCAAGTCTTCTGGAACCAATTTTGTGTGATAATCAGTCAAAATGTTGACTGGTGAAGAGAGAAGTAGTGATGTCCAATTTATGAACAAATTGTTTTAATTGTAAATTTAATCCATTGATCCAGTTCACAAAACCAGTCCAAATGACTCCCAATCAGATGGATTCAATTCTTCAGTCAACTCACAGCCCACTGGAGGAGACGATTATCAGAAGACTTGGAATATAGTGATTTGGACCACGTTTGCATTAATTTTATGATACTTTTGCATTCTTTTTGAAGCTTTCTCATTTTATTCATTGCAATTGCATGACAAAGTCCATTGGCGTTCTCCTTCTAGTGCCACCAACAGCTAAAATTTGCACTCATGTTTATGCTAATAACTTGGATTATCCACCTTTTTCCTGGATAGTCCATGATGGATTCTGACTTCCATTTTGATGCTGTTGTATTCTGGTCTCCACAGAAACCTCTGTTAAACCAGGTTAAAATATCCAATTAATGGATTAAACTGAAATTAAATTGAACTAAAAATAAAAGTGTGCGTGGGGTTAAGCGGTGCTGTTGTTGGCTGCCACACTAACAGCAAGAAACCTCAGCAATTTCTTAGTAGTAGTTGTAAGTAGTGTGTCTTGCATTCTGTGTCAAACGCAGACAAGAAAAAACGAACATGGTGGACAAAATCCCTCAAACTTTGCCCCGATTGGGAGCTGTATGTAGGATATGTGTGCTCATCTGTTTTCAGTGCAGCTAACCTTGGGTCGCTTCGTCATTAACAACATTTCTCTTTTTTACCCACTCATTAAACTATGACAGGTGAGTCACTGCAATAAGACAGTCATTGCCAGATTGTAACATGATGAAACTATGGAGCCATATTCTTTTTACAGCATTTTCATAGGTTTAATGTTACATTACGGGCTCTGAAAATGTCAATTCGACTAGAAACACCAGAGACCGGACTGGTAAAGCATTGTTCCGGTATGAGTCGGGCAGCATTCAGCAGAAGGTGGAGAGGACTGAACCCTGTGACATCATTTCCTATCGTGAAAGTTTTCCAGCCATTTTTTATTTAAAAAAAAAAAAACCTTTTTCAAACTCCTCGCAGACTGTTGCTCTAATTTTCGCAGAAACTGAACCAAAACATCAGATCTTGCCAACAAAAACTTATGGAATTCAAGTTGATTAGTCAAACCATTCTCAATTAACTTGAGAATGAATTCAATGAAGAGCATATCTCTGAAACGCTTTAGTGTATATACTGTATGTCATCGCAAGCTACATTTTCTTTTATTTTTATATATTTGTATATTGGATGGAATTAAACTTTTTTTTGTTTTTACATTTATTCTCAGGACATACATGTATGTGAAGCCATCAATTAAAGCAGACAGGAATAAGGTAGGCATAACTGATCACGCACAAATACTGATTTTATTTCAATGAAGAAATGGCAAACCTTAACTATTCTTGAGAAACATTTTCAGATTGTTCTGTTTGCTCTTTTGAGGTGATGATCATTTATGAAATATGTCTATGAGAGATGCAGAGTCACGGAGAAGATCCTTCCACTGGCACATCTGTGATGAGGTGCATTCAAATTATATTTGCCCCTTCTCCACCAACTCTTCCATAACTGCATTAAGCTTTAAATAAAAAGTGGGTTTCATCGAAATACACATTTATTTAATATTGTATTTAGTGTAGGGCTGCACAATTAATCAAATTTCTAATCGCGATTACAATTATGGATGCCACAATTACGTGTAACGAACGCAACTTCATGGGGAAATATGAATAATTAACCATAACTAGTTATAATTAATTATTCATATTTTAGATCCGCTGTAGATATTTACTTGACCTCTCAGGGTCAACTGTCTGTCAATTCTAAGAACGTTAATTTCCTGGTTAAGGGAATAAACTTTCTTACTGTACAACTCTACACAAACCCTGTAGCATAAATCTGCATGATTAGTGACTCCGGTTATGAGCAAAACAATGAACCACGTCAAATGTGATACAAGTAAGGTTTTATTAACTACATAAAACACTTAAACCTAGTCAACAGGACTAATAAACACGTAAACTGGTCTAACATACAATACACACACACACACATACAGTTGGTATAGGAAAGGGTTAAAGTTTAACTCAGTACAGAAAGAGGCATAAAGAATGAATTTTTGGAACCATTTGCTTATTCAGCAGATCTACACCTGAGGGATACATCAGATCCTTAGTTCAAACACACCTTTGTAAAAAGGTGTAACTGATACTTAATGCATCAAGTAAATCGACTAAGTTTGATACTTAAGATTCCTGATGCAATCTTAAGGCCCAGGATCTTGCTGAAGTTAGTTGATGAAAAGAACCAGGTTGAGTCAGAGAATCTTTGGTGAATGGAAAAGTCAAGGCCGAAAGAAGGCCTGGCACAATGCTTTGGTATCCTGAAGCGTTTTCTCACATCTTCATCTTCATCTGCATCTGACCGAACCGCCGACTGGGGAGGGTCCCTGGAGCCGGGCCTTTAAGGTCGGAGTAGATCTCCGCCTTTCAAGATGGGCTTTTCCAATGAGCAAAATGGAATTTCCGAGGGGGAGGTGGCAATTGCTGGAGGGTTACGACCCTTTGTCTCTAAGCATGGTAATTGGCAAATGGACTTGAATCGAAATTACTACAGGTTATCAGGACCCTAATATATATTGCCTATATACCAACATATAATATACACTCTTGTTTAGATCATCAGAAGGCGCGAATTCATAGATACTAGACAATGTAGGATTACAATTAGTGAAAGGATGACAGGAGTGTGTTTTGATTATAAACCTGCATCACAGTATACCATTTCAAAGACAAAATACACGATGACAATAATATACACAATGACCGGAAGGATATGTGTGTTCATTCAAAGAAAGTTTTCCTATGAATTAATTAGTAGAAAAATCCATTTCTACTTCGGCCTTTCCTATGGGGACAAAGAGTGGGTTATCCTTCTCACATTCCTGGGGGGTCATAAACCCAGTGATATCATGATTAGTTGTCATAGTGACCAAGGTGGGGGACGGTGTTCAGCCGAAATCCTGGCATCCAGTATACTGAGTGAGGGGACTGTGACGATTTGTAAACCTAATGAATAATTGATTTGTTAAATCAAAATAAAATTAGTGTGTCAGATTGGTCGAGACGCTACTACGTAACGTTCAAAGCGGCGGCAAGGCAATTATCGTTTAAAAGTCAAATTATGTATCTGCACGCTTAAGATATTTTTTTCTTTCTACATGTTATCTTAAGGGTTTTTCCATTGTTTTAGTATAACATTATAATACATTCATATTTTTACTTTTTTTATAACTTATAGAAGAAACCAATCCGATGTATAGTTGTCATTTGAGGCTTAATATTATAGAAAAGCATTAAAGGTTTTTCAGTTAGTGTTTTCATCTTATTTTTTTTCATATAAAAATACAGCATGCGGTTGCATTAAACAATGGTATAAACATCATTCAATGTAAATTGTGATGATCGTAATTAATAATCGCAATTACAATTTCAAGGGAATAATCGACAATTACGATTTTTGTCATAATCGTGCAGCCCTAATTTAGCGATTAAGAAAGTACAACTAAATTCTGTAAAGTAATTTGTAAATTCGACTGTAAATTTTATTGAAATTAAATTGTGTAACACAAGTTAGTTGTGATCTAATTAGACTGGTGAAGCAGTGATGCAAGCTTGTGTGTGTGTGTGTGTGGGTTCACTTGCTAAGACCAGAGTATGTAAACAAGTAATAAAATGGCACTTTATTTAAAAATGGTCAACATCAGCACTCCTAAATGGAGACTCCATAAATGAGCAATAAATGGTTAGGTTTAAGGTATATTAACTTCCACAGCTAAATGCATGTGGCTTCTTATAACAATTTGTAGTAAAAGTTAGCAATTGTTTTTTTTTAGCAATTTTCTTTTTGTTTTTGCTTTAATGGATTAACAAAAGGATGGGAACATTTTCAGAGACGTTCAATCTTATATGTTTTATTTCGAGACATGGAATGCTTTTCTTCGTTATAACTTAAATACGGCAACAGTGC
Organism: Sinocyclocheilus anophthalmus; assembly: GCA_018155175.1. Taxonomy (NCBI): domain Eukaryota; kingdom Metazoa; phylum Chordata; class Actinopteri; order Cypriniformes; family Cyprinidae; genus Sinocyclocheilus; species Sinocyclocheilus anophthalmus. Next base: position 136,890 of record JADLZN010012062.1, on the reverse strand, counting down.
ACACATACTTTCAGAGACGTGAGTGAGAAACCAAAAAGACGCCAGTTTATACACAAAAACATTTAGAGAAGCTGCAACTGAATTTACAGATGAAACATTCAAAGAAATCAAATCATATTAAAGATGAAATTACAAATGCATCTAATGGAAAAAGAGCCCATAATCAGCAAACCAAAAACAAAAGACTGACCAAATAAAAAGATTAGTGCTCAAAATACTCAACGACTGAAAATCAACCTTGATTTCCAGGAAAAAAAAAAAAAAACATCTTTCAGTAACTTTTACCTGATAAGCTAAAACAGTTTCAAGATTCAAGTGCGACTTCAGAAGTTTGGCTTGTGCTTCTTGACTTCCACCATCAGATGATGGAGGTTTATGAGCTCGGAGCGCACTGCTAGACTGCGGAAGGTCGGCTGGGAGAGGACCTTATGGAAACCATGATAGTACTGGATGAGCTGGGTCAGCGCTCCCTGAGAAGACAACCATTCATGGGTTTGACAGCATGTTTATGAGCTGTGAGGTCTGTAAATGTGTTATTTGGTGAGACTGTACCTGAATAATGCTGGTTCCGTTCTTGAAGTTGGTGAAGGAGCGCATGACGTCTTGACTCAGGGCCTCCACAGACTGCTTCCACGAGGTGGAGAAACCCCGCACCAGCTGCGTGATACGAGCTACACACACACAGAGGCTCAATAACACTTCACGTCTGCGCTGCTGGGGCCATTCATCGTTTCATGAACACATTGCCATAGGATTCCAAAGCTTGGGGAGCGTAAGGTTAACACTTTTAAAAGAATTCCCTTCTGCTCACCAAGGCTTATTTGATCAAAAACACAGTACAAACTGTACTATTGTGAAAAATTCTAATTCAAAAAAACAAAAAAAAAAAAAAAAAAATAATGCTTTCAGGATTTGTTAGATGAGCAGAACACTGATGAACAGAAATAGCAGCATTTAATTGAGACTGTCGTATTAAATATTTTATTCATCCTAGTTTTTTTTTTTTAAATGTCTTTCAAAGCAGCAATAATAAACACCTTACAGATCCCAAACTTTTGCATGGAAGTGCCAGCGATGAACCGTGACGGTTTAATAAACTGTTTCAGTAATGATGAGGTGACTGTCAATCATTCCAGCATTTAACAGCACTTCAACTAAATGCAACCATTCAAACTAGCAAACACCACAGCTTAAATTTAAGATTTACACTCTGTCATCGTTACCCTCATGTCATTCCAAATCGACAAGACTTCTGTTCATCTTAACAACCCAAATGAATATATTGTAATCTCTCATCATTTTTGTCCATCCACTGAATCAAAATCTTCAAGAAGTACATAAAGACACGGCAAACAGAAGCTCAACTGTGTGAGAACAAACCTCACTACGCGTTTGAGCATCTGTAAAGCATAGAAATCTTGAAAAATAAGCTGTGCCTCTTTAGAGAACTCGGATTAAACCAAGCTTGAGAATTCTGATTTTCAAATGATGGACAAAAAAGATTTCGAAAGAATACGATCCAAAGATGAATGAAAGTTCATAGGTTTTGAATGATGTGAGAAAATTAGGACACAATCTTGCGTTGAACTAGCCCGTTATCCAAAAAAACAACAAAAAAAGACAGACTCAAAAAGGAATCACAGAATAAGAGACGCACGATGAGCAGTCTGACGTAACCCTTGACAGTGAACACAGCAGCTCCAGCACTCACCTTCATCGGTTCGGAGTTTGTCAAGTTGCCCTTTCTCCATGAGTGCCTCGCTCTCCTTCACAAATGCAATCATCCCTCCGAACGGAGGAGAAAGAATCTCCTCGATAAACTCCTGTTCCAGAGCGACACAGCAGTTACTCACACAGTTACTCACTCACAGTTACTTGCGCTGTGTGAGCTGCTGCTCCTGACCTGTGTTCTGGCCAGCAGCAGCTGCTGGAAGCCCTCCACCTCTTTACTGTCGTCCGCTGCTCGCTCCTGCACACACACACACACACACATCACGGTGCGGTCTGGACTAGAACACAGTGGTAATGGTTAGCGGCGTGTCTCGTGAGGAGCGTCACCATGAGCACGCCGAGCATCATGTCGTAGTTGTTGATGAGGAAGATGAGCTGGTCTCGTCTAGAGGGAAACTCAGCCGCCATCTTCAGCACGAAGTTCTCCACCTCCACCTGAAACCAGATCACAGCAACGGTCAGCGTCGCAAAACATCTGATCTCACCACTGACAGCTCTCCTAAATAACAGAGCTGAGAGCTTTCTGAGACAAACTTGTACTGAGGAAGAGAGAGAAGTCTTAAGCTCAGAGTAAGAGCGGGGTTGAGCTCGCTGCATCATGCTTACTAACTATGCACACAGTGATTGGCTGATAGTCTCGGTCAGAGATTTATTCATAGAAATATTGTAGAGCGCCATATTATGTTGCCGTATTCAAATAAAGGTTTTAAAATAAAACTGCTAATTGCCACATTCAAAGAAAGTGTCACTAATTAAACAAGTATATCATCACGTATATCAAGGGACTCCCATCAAGCACAATCAAACCTCTACAAATGATTCAGAATGCAGCGGCACGACTGGTCTTCAATGAGCCCAAAAGAGTCCATGTTTCACCTCTCTTTATCTCCTTGCACTGGGTGCCGGTTTGTGGCTCGCATCAAGTTCAAGACATTGAATGCTTGCATATAGAACAGCCACAGGCTCAGCACCCGCCTACTTCGACTCACTACTATGAATTTACATCCCCTTCAGAAGTCTGAGATCCGCTAGTGAGCGACTCCTCGTGGTACCATCACAGAGAGGCTCCAAATCACTTTCCAGAACATTCTCGTTCAGCACTCCTGGCTGCTGGAACGATCTTCCCACCCCTATCCGGAATGCTGAATCCCTGACAATTTTCAAGCGACAGCTGAAAACTCATCTCTTTCGAGGCTACTTGCTCATCATAAAAAACAAACAACCACACTATGACTCTCTCTTATTTATTCCTTCTCTATTCAGCTTGTACTTATTTGAACCATGCCTCTAACTTGGTATTACAACCACTTCTTGTGTCTGTTTGCCTCTTTTTAAGAAGAATCGCTTTATGTATCCCCCCATTGTAAGTCGCTTTGGATAAAGCGTCTGCTAAATGCATAAATTAATTAATGTAGTATAATGTTCCTAACGGTCAGCCTCTTACATGTGTGCTTCTCGTAAACAATTAGTGAATATGCATATCAACAGCCTTTTAATTAACAGAGTAGAATAATCATGGCTGATTGTAAGACATGCAAACAAAAAAGAAAAATTGGATGCAAGAACAGCTGTTCGTCGTGCCCACTGCTTAAATGAACAAGGATATTCAAAACAGTTGAGTTGTATAACCTCACACCAAGGTATACCTTTTTTACAAGCTCATTATCATCACCTTTTTCTATATTGTCGTTACGAGCAGATTGGACCGGCATACACATATTTAGATATTTGTGTCCTTGGTCTTGGGACTCGGAGTCCTCTCCACTGCTCCTACCGTTTCACACGATTAGACTAGTTTTTTAACTGCTAAACAACACTTTGTAAATCTCGGAAAGAAAAACCAAAGAAAAACATTTAGGAGTCCCCTACCTTTTAGGTGACACCCCATTATTTTTAAATTTTCTCCTGATGCGGCGGTTAGAGCTACTTTTAGCCGAAGAGATTTGTGAACTACGCCCCTGGTACCCAGGCGCTTCAGCTCCTCACCTGCAGCTTTCACCAGAAGAGCGATGGTCCCCGTTGGGGAGTCTGGTTTATACTGCACCACAGCGAGGATTGCAGCATATCGGCGTGTGATCTACAAAACATAATCAGGAAACACACCACTGTAACCTGCGTTCATTCGTCACTGGCGAGACAGAACACCACACGTGAGCTCTCTAAAAATAAGCCTTTCTTTTTAGACTGAGCAACTTTCTATGGAGGGAATTATTGACCCGCTGAACCACTTCTAATCGACATATTAGAAAGTATTTCTTGTCCGATTTCACAATATCCTATTTTGTACACTGAAGGCAGCACAATATAATACAGTATGAAAATGTAACGCATCATCCCATTGGATAGAGATGGTGTTTTGTCTCGTCCTATACTGTGCCAGTGAGAGTTTTCTGTCCTCTCAGAGGCTTCTGGAAAGAACAATGCTGCGCGTTATTTGACAGTTTGTGCACTTACAGTGTTTCTCTACCGAGAAGTACTGGGTAATATCAGTACATACATGGTTAGGTTATATACCTAGTTTATTCCCAGTTTTATCATGATTTTAGTCGTACATAGTATTCCTTGGAACAAGACTGTAAAATACAGTGGTTAGCCCACTAATTCACGACGCGATGTGGTTTCACATTCCATAGGCTAATATATTTTTGGTAGGAATAAGACTAAACTGGAAGAACCTGGTTGTTTCAATTTCAATCTAAAGACACATGACTGCATTTCTATCTAAATGATGCGTTTGTGTATGTGGTGTACTTGTTTTGTCTGCATTGTTGGGACCAGATGTCCCCACAAGGATAATAAAACCTGAAATTAATAAAGTAATAGAAGTCTTTGGAAAGACCCCCCAATTCACAGAAACAAACGTGCGTGTGTGTGTGCGTGTGTGATGGTGTTAGACGAGAGAGAGGTGTGTGTGGAGAGAGGAGAAGTGTGTTGTTGTAGTGTGCGTGAGTAGAGAGAGTGTGTTGTGTGTGAGTGGAGAGCGAGAGTGTGGTGTGGGTGTGTCGTGAGGAGAGTGTGTTGTTGTGTTTTGATAAGATGAGGATGGGTGTGTGAGAGAGAGACTTGGGTTTGTGTGTGCGAGAGAAGGACGTGTGGGCTTGTGTGTGATGTAGATATAGACGAGAGTGTGTGTGGAGTGCGAGAGAGAGCTGGTGTGAGTGGTGTGTGTGTGTGACATGGATAAGTGTGTGTGTGTTTGTGTGTGTGGGAGAGTGTGTGTGTGAGAGAGAGTGTGTGTGCTTTGGTGTGATAGAGCATCGGAGTGTGTGTGGGTGGTGTGTGTAGGAGAGAAGAGCGAGAGTTTTGGTGTTGAGAGAGGGATGTGGTTGTGTGAGCGGAGCAGCGAGTGGTTTGTTTTGATAGTGTGTGAGAGAATAGTCGTGTGTCGTGAAGCGGAGCTTGTGTGTGTGTGTGAGAGAGCCGAGAGCGATTGTGTGTTGTGTGTGTGTCATCTACAGAGAGTGGTGTTTTGTGAACACGAGAGAGAGTGTGTTGTGTGGGGTGGTGTGTGTGCGTGCGCGAGAGAGAGATGGTGTGTGTTGAGTGTGGGTTTGTAGTGTGTGAGAGAGAGAGCTTGCTGTGTGTTGTGTGACGCCCTGATCGAGCGTTTAGATGTGTTTGTTGTTGTGCTACCTGCAGCCGCGCTCCGTGTGTTTTGCTGTTGTGGAGACGAGACGCGCGCGCGTGTGTGACTAGAGCTGTGTGTGTGTGTTTGTGTGTGGTGCGCGAAGAGCTTGTTGTGTTTGTGCGCGGAGCGTTTGTGCGAGAGGTGTGTGTGTGTGTTGTGGTGTGTTGCGCCTGTGAGAGTGTTTTTTTGGTGTGCTGTACGTTGTTCGTTCGCGAGCGTGTGTGTGTGTGTGAGAAGAGAGTTTGTGCATGTGTTGTTGTGTGTGTGTGCGCCATCTGGCTGTGTTGTTGTGTGTGTGTGTGTGGTGTAGCCCGCGCGCGCGAGTTTGGTGTGTGTGTGCGTGTGTGCTGCGCGCGCGACGTGATTGCATTTGTGTGTTTGTGGGCCCGTCGCCGGCGTGTGTGTGGTGTCGTGTGAGAACGCTCGAGACGTTGTGTGTGGGTGCTGTCTTGTGTGCCGCGCGGAGCGAGAGCGCGCTTTGGTTTGTGAGTAGTGTTGTGTGTGGCTAGCGCGCGCGTGTTGCACTTTGTGTGTGTGTGTGTGAGAACTCGAAGCGGCGTTGTGGGATGCTCCGTTGGAGTGTGCGCCCCGACGAAGACGAGCGTGTGTGTGTTTCGCTGGGCGAAAAAGAGATAGAGGTGTGTGTGTGTGAGAGAGAGGACGAGGAGAAGAGGAGCGAGCGAGAGAGTCGCGAAGTTTGTGTGGTGTGTGTGTTTGCGAGAGCGAGAGAGAGAGGTGTGTGAGCGCGCGGAGATTGTGGTGTTGCTGGTGAAGTGTGCGCTCTAGAGAGTGTGTGTGCTGGTGTGTGGTGTTTGTGCACAATAGCAGAAGAAGAGTCGTGGTGAGAGAGCGAGCGAAGAGGAGCAGTCAGCGTGGTTGTGTCTTTGATGTGTAGTGTTTGTGTGTGTGAGCGCAGAGCGGTGGTTGTTGTGTTTGAGCGAGCGAGGCGCGTGTGTTCTGTGTGTGTTGTGATCCCGACGCGCGCTCGAGCGAGTGTGTGTGTGTGTGTGTGGGTTGGTGTGGTGAAGAGCGAGCGCGGAGTGTGTGTGTTGGTGTTGTTGTGTTCTCTAGCGAGCGTGTGGTGATGCCATTGTGTTTGTCTGTGTGTGCGAAAGCTCGAGAGAGTGTCGTGGTGTTGCAGAGAGCGAGCGACAGAGAAGAAGAGCAAAGAGGTGTGTGTGTGTGCTGTGTTCTGTGCGAGCGAGAGAGAGGTGTGTGTGGTGCGTGTGCTTGTGTCGTGGAGAGAGCTAGATTCGCGCGTGTGGTTTGTGTGGTGTGTCTGTGTGTTTGCGAGCGGGAGAGTGTGTGTGTGCCACGCGATCGAGGCGAGTTGTGATGGTGTTGTGTTTGCTTGCGCGCGCAGAGAGTGTGTGTGATGGTGTATGTGTGTTTGTTAGTGTTCTCGCGCGCCGCGCGCGCCTGTGTGGGTGTGGCCCTCCAGAAGGGAGGGTGTGTGCTGATGTGTGTGTGTTGCGGCGAGCGAGCGAGTGGTGTTTGTGTGTGATCGAGCGACGAGTGTGTGATCGAGAGCGTGTGTGTGGTGTGTGTGTGTCGTGAGAGAGAGAGTTTGTGTGTGACTAGCGAGCGTTGTGTGTGTTGTGGTGTGGTGTGTGAAACGCGCGAGTGTGTGTTGGTGTGTGTGTGAGTGTGTGCGACGAGCGCCGTTGATCTTGTGTGGTGTGCTCGAGCGGAGGGGTGTGAATGTGGTGTGGTTGGTGTGTGCATGAGCCAAGCGAGTGTGCTGTGTTGTTTGTGGTTATTTCATGACAAGAGTGTGTGTGTGTGTGTGCTGTGTGAGGAGCAGCGCGAGGTTTTGTTGTGATGACTGTGTGTCTTGGCGCCCGCGAGCGTGTGTATCTGTGTGTGTGAGTGTGCTTGTTATTGAGTCAGCGAGCGTGTTGTTTTGTGTGTGAGAGAGACGCGTGTGTGCATGTGTGTGTGTGTGGATGTGAACGAGAGAGTGTGTGTTTGTGTTGTTGTTTGTGCGACCGATCCGCGCGAGTGTGTGTGTTGTGTGGAGTGTGATGACGAGCGCAGCAGAGGTTTGGTGTGTGTAGTGTTGTGTGATAGCGCGTATGTAGCAATGTTTTTGAGTGTGTGCGAACCGCGCGCAGAGTTTGCTGTGTGTGTGTGTAGCAAGAGATAGAGGAGTGTGTGTGAATTGGTGTGTGTCGTTTGTGGTGTGCGCGAGAGAGAGAGTGTGTCGTGCAGTGTGTGTGTTGTTCTCGGCGCCGAGTGTGTGCCTGTGTTTCGTGTGTGTGTGGAAGAGAGAGCGACGTGTGTGTGGTGTGCTTGTGTTCGAAGCGAGCCGAGCGACGAGCGCGCGCTCTCGTTCTTGTGTGTGTGTGTGTGTGTGTTCGTCAGAGCGCCGCGACTTGGTGTTAGCGAGCGCGAGGTTTGTGTGTGTGTGCTTGTGCAGCTAGCGCACCTGTGGTGACCTGTGGTAGTGTGTGTGACGCACGCGCAGCGAGAATTTATGTGTGTGAGCGATGAAGCGAGCGATACTAGACGTGTGTGTGTGTTGTGTGTTTGTTTAGACGAAGCGAGAGTGTGTGAATTTTGTGTGTGTGAAGTCTCGGCGAGCAGAGAGAGTGTGTAGGTTGTTTGTGGTGTTATTCGCTCTCTCTATCGAGTGTGTGTTGTGTTTGGTGTGGTTGATGTGTGCGCTAAGAGCGTTGTGTGCTGTGTTGTGGTTTGTGTGCGAAAGGGAGAGAGAGTTGTGTGTGTGAGGCGAGCGAGCGACTCGAGCGCGCGCGACGAGCGCAGAGCTGTGTGATGTGTGTGTGCGAGCGCGAGCGCGAGTTAGGTGTGTGTGGTGCTGGTGTGTGGTCGATGTGTGTGAGACGGCGAGCGCGCAGCTCGTGTGATGTTTGTGTGTGTGTTACGCAGTTGGTGTGTGAGAGGGCGCGCAGTGTGTGACCTTGGTTTTGTGCGCCCGAGAGAGAGTGTTTTGTGTGGGAGAAGGAGGCAGGGAGAGGCGGAGAGAGAGCGAGCGAGGCGAAGAGCGAGTGTGTTGTGTGTGTTTAGTTCAGAGCGCGGAGCGCGCGGACGCGCGCGTTTTGCGCGCGCGCGAGCCGGTGTTTGTTGTGTGGTGTGTGTGCGCCGCTAGCGTTTGATGTGCCTGTGTGTGTATGTGTTTGCGCCGCGCGCGAGAGTGTGTGTGTGAGAGCGCAGGCGAGAGCCGGCGTAGCTGCCGCGCTTGGTCGTGATTGTGTGTTTGAGAGCGAGAGCAGCGAGAGTGTGTGTGTTGTTGTGTGTTTTTGGAGATCGAGAGACCGGCCCCTCATATATTATAACCGCCCTTGCAAGACAAGATAATAGCAAAGAAAGCAAGCCCCTCCCTCCCTGATCCATAGCTTCAGTCCTGATGCGTCCACTAACATCTACTTGCTGCTCTTCGTCAGCAGCTCAATCATTCATATTACTGCACAGATCAAACAGAGCTACATCACTCACTGGCAAACCCAAACACAACAGCAGAGTAAAGTGCAGTGCTATTTGGCCCTAAAGAGAGAGTACAGTATTGCAGAGTATCTGTACACAGTGTCAGATAAAAAACTGAGAAGCACGTTGACCAGATACAGACCCAGCGGACACAAGCTGATGATAGAGACGGGCAGACACAGAAAACCATGGCTGCCACCGGAGCAGAGACTGTGTTCACACTGTGATATGAATCAGATGGAAACAGAACTGCACTGTACAGAATGCCCCAAATACACAGATATACTGACAGTGTTCTACGATAAAATACAGCACATCCATCAGACATTTAAAACTCTCTCAAACCAGGAGAAACTGCTGTATCTGTTAGGAGAACACAAGAACTGCTCTGTGTTTGCTGCTCAATATGTGTCTGCCTTTCACCACAGAAGAGAAAACACTCACCCTGCCCTGATCTGATGTTTCCAGCACATCTACATTATATTAGGCCAAATTACTCTATTATATTACTTAGATCTACATTCTGCTTCTGTAAATATGTCTAATCACTTATTTTAATTGTATTTCTAGTTTATATACTTATACATTAGTGTTGAATTTTACACCCTTTTAAATACTTTTATATATGATTATTCATATTATTATTTTTCTTTCTGTTAATCATGTTACTATTGTTGAGCATCAGTCCAGCTGCAATTGCCTTGGCAATACAAATGTATAATTTTTGTCATACCAATAAAGCACTCTTAAATTGAAATTGATTGAAATTGAGAGAGAGGTGTGTTGTGTGTGTGTGTTGTGTGTGTTGGTGTGTGGTTTGCATCGAGAGAGTGTGTGTTCCTGTGTGTGTAGAAAGAGAGAGTGGTGTGCAGAGCGAGAGAGAGGAGGAGGAGAGAGAGAGAGAGAAGAGAGAGAGAGGAGAGAGCGTGAGTGAGTGTGTTGTGGTTGTGTGTGTGGTGAGGATACCACGTCTTGTGTCCTGGTGTCCAGCACACCCGGTTATCTGAAGGATCCGTGTTTCGAATGCAATCTGGATGTAGCATCCTCCAAATCAGCTCAAATCTGGGGGCCACGCGCTCCATCACGCCTGCCCGGTAACCTCACACACACACACACACCATCACTCAAACATTATCGAGCCAATTAAAATGTTTGTCTGACTGTATTTTGAACAGTCCAACACCATTCTTGTTACCTGTATGCAAAAATTCTCATTGATCTTCTCTTATAACAGCATTTATTTTGTTGTATCTCACTCTGAAATTTACTATTAAGCTAAGCATGCGACGACTACTTACAGAGGGCTGTTCATGCAAACATTCAAGCTGTTTCCTCCAAACACTCCCACATACAATTTCCCCACTGACATCTATTAAAAACGCCAACCTGAATGGGTTCCCATGGAAAGCAAGGGTTTCCCCAGCAGTGTAGCATAAAAGATGCTCCGGTACATGCCTGAATGTCTGTATAGTGAAAGTCCTGGACTAAAGTCTGTAAAAGTCCTTAGACATGCAAACCTGAATGCCTATATGAGTGAGAACGTGGTTGAAAATGTGGCCTCTCGTCAGCATCTCGCGGGTAATGAGCGTCACGTTTTTTTCTACTAATTCAGGACTGGCTCTGATGTCTGCAACTAATACAACATCATTCTAAGATTGTTACTGCCACTACAAATCTCTGTGAGTTGGTAGCATACCCCACAGTTCACAGTCTTAAGTGGTTGTGGTTAATGAGGTTATTTGTTGAAAATATAAGTCAAAAAAAAACATGTTGTTTGCCATAGTTCTCCAGGCTCTGCTCCACCCTACTGCACCTAACCAATAAACCCCCAAACATAGTAACTACGAAAAATTAAACATGCATGGATGAATTGTTAAAAGAGGACCATATCCTGGCTGATCTCTGGTTTTTCATTTTGTACATTCAGGGACGGACCAGAGTAAGCCAGACAGCATCTCTCTACAGATCGCTGTTGTGGATGACAGAGGGACTACTTGTCGAGCGCGGGGATGTTCTCTTGTCTGTGTGCTCTGAAGCTCAGACTGATGTATCAGAGAACCCACCGCAATACTGTCATAAGTCTGACAGTATGTGGACAGATTCTTCTACAGACAGAGAAAAGACACAAAAATGCAATGGGACAATGTTCAATAAAAAAAACTATTACAAATGTAATACAGAGTGCTTGCTAGGGTATTCAGAGGTTGCTAGGGTACTTGGGGTGGTTGCTAGGGTGTTGCTATGGTGTTCTGGGTGGTTGCTAAGGTGTTGCTATGAGGTTGCTAGGGTACCCGGGGCGGTTGCTAAGGTGTTTCTATGTGGTTGCTCGGGTACTCTAGGTAGTTGATAAGGTGTTGCTATGCGGTTGCTAAGGTACCCAGGTCACTTGCTAGGGTGCCCGGAGTGGTTGCTAAGGTGTTTTTAGGCGGTTGCTAGGGTACCCGGGTCGGTTGATAAGGTGCTGCTATGCGGTTGCTTGGGTACCCTGGGTGGTTGCTAAGGTGTTGCTATGTGGGTTAGGGTTTTCTGGGTAGTTGCTAAGGTATTGCTATGCGGTTGCTAGGGTATTTGGGGTGGTTGTACTTTGTTTTTTGCAAGACTGCGTACTAACACTGGAGATGTGAGCTACATGTAATAGACGTGACTTGTGACCAAACATGCTGATGATTTTTTTTTCCCATAATGCTATTGAACAAATCCAGAGCAGAGTTTCCGGCCACCATGAAGAAGTCCGAGAGGAAGAGGAACTCTCGACAGCCGTTATCCAGCAGAGCGTAGTGCTGACTGCGGAAGAGCGTTTCGTATGGGTACTGACCGAGACAGAGAGAGACAGATCACAGACTACACTGCTACAGTAATAAACACAATGGTTTATGGAGAATAAGTGTGTGTGTGTGCCAGTCCCTCCCGGATTTCACAATCGCAGAATTTAAAGCTTGCATTTTTGTTTGATTTCTGCAGTGTTTTAAAAAAATATATATATTATGATTCTATGCTGATTATCAGCACTGCCATCTGTATGAGGGACTATTATTACAAATTCAGTATTTACACATTTACACTAAGTAGGGTTTCCACTGCAAAACAAAAAATGCTGCAAACATTGCTGCAATTTCTGAGAAAATCCAGTCATGTTAGGCTGCAAAAATCATGATAGCTATGTTCATTAGCATGTTACTATAATGTTCTGGTCTCTAGATACGGCTCGATGTAAGTCTACGGGAAGTTTTGTTGTTAATTTTGCCAGGGAAAAAACTAGTCTGAAACGAGCTGAAATATGACTGCTGCCCAGCACACAGACAGTGCTAGATGAGTTAGCCAGAGTTGAATTCTTAGGGCTAGCGCTGTAAAGCAGAAGATGAGTGTCTCACTCTGGAGTCTCCTCTCTGAGCGGCGTGTGGGATCAGTATGGGACCCTCCAGCTCCGCAGGACTCAATACCGCCCCCCTCTGGCCAAGAGTGAAAATTGTGTTCCTGCTCTTGAGAGAAGGCTTGGAGAAAAAGCCTGCTTAGCAGTTAAAGAAATCAACCACATTATAACGCTACAGTGAAAAGCAAACGCCTTTCTCCACCAAACCCAAAAGGAAATATGTTTACTGTCTTCCTATTCATCTTGAAGTGAGTCCTCTGGTGTGCTAATTCTATGTGACTGTGGTCAGATTTGAAGGATATCTTTCTTGGCTGTGTCCTCCACCCCCATCAGATCATCCTTGTCTGCAACGTCTTCATACTGACAACAAGAGAGAGAGAATGAAAAATACATACGCACATACATACATAGAGTTGCAATCAAAATGATTCCACTGTCTTGACCTGCAAGACATTCTGATGCCATAAACAAAATGTTCAAACATTTCAGTGATTTTGAGAATGTAAAGTTCATTTTTAAAAAATCTAAACATTCACATTTTTATTGATATTTTTAATGAGATTTAAATCTTGAGACTGAACAGGCCACTCAAGAACATTCAACCCCTGAACCGAGAGCTTCAGTAGAATGGATGAATACTGTGGGATGCACCAAAGACATCACAATCTTTGACAAAATGGCCTGGTACTTCAGAGAATCCATGATGTGCTTCATACAGTCAAGACTTTCACTTCCTGCAACAGTAAAGCTCCCCCATAACAAGACTGCTTCTCCAAGGAGATGGTGTTTCTTCTGCTCATCAGCTTTGCCTTTTTTGCACCAGACATACAGTACTGCTAATTCATGAGTCCAAGAAGTTCCAGCTGAGTCACATCACTCCATAAAACACTCTCACAGAACTCCACAGGCCTGTTCAAGTCAGCTTTTATGTTCTTCTTGGTCAAGATACACCGATCAGTCACAATTCCAATTCAAGTCAGGGTGCATTATCGTACAGAAAGAGGCCACTGCCATCAGGAACACAGCTGCCTAAAATATGGTGAGTTACTCGATTAATCTGGAAGCGAGGGTTTACAGATCACAATGCAAGCGCGAGAAGCCTCATGTTTCGGTCGTCACGATCGCGGATGACAACATGCAGGATCAACACTGTTCATGTATCGCAGGGTACGATTAATTGAATGTACATTTAACCAGTTTAATATGAAGAGACAGTGAAAAGTAGACCTTCGTTTACAGTATGTGTTTTTGACCTACACTGTACATGATGTGAGAACAGTCCGCTATTTAGGTTTGAATTGATCGATGCATCGCTATGCGGACGATCCTGCATTGATGCAGTAATAGACCATGATCGATTATAGCCTACTGACATCATACGCATTTGCACTTGTCACGCAAGTATTAAAAACGCACTCTCTATTTTTAAATCTGAGCTTGGCTTTTCCCCACATTTGGCAGGTGTGTGCGCTACAGACAATCGCAGCGGACTTCATTGCACAGAGTATGCAGACACGTGTGTATTGCTTGACAGTGCTTCCACCTGCCGTTATTTCAGAGTTTTACTTTAGACATGCTTTCATCTCTGCCGTTTGAAATGCAGTATGTACTCAAGTACTGACAGACTTTCACAGCGCTTTGTGTTTGTTTGTCCTGAAGCTCGATCGCGGCTGCGGTTAAAAACACTTGCAGCTCCGAGTACTTCTGTGATACCAAATCCATGTAAACACAGTCAGTTATATGTTTTCAGAACAGTTCAAACATCTGATATGTGGAAATAGATCTGTGCATTAGTGTGAATGCAGCCTATTAAAGCTGCCACTGTCTATGATGGCACCAGTAATAATCAAACAGGACAAAAGAAAAAGTTTGTCTGTAAACTTTCGAACACTTAAAAGCACTCTCAGACACTGAAAGTACTTTTGGTTTATCACTTGTAATTGCCTTTCTCCCTTTATTACCTTATATTTGCTTGTAAGTTTTGAAGCTATATTTATTTGGTTCTTAAATCTTAACAATGGGTCGATTATTATTAAAAACTTGTTAGGGATGTGAGAACGTAGCAAATTTTTTTTTTTTTTTTTTTTTTTTTTTTTTTTTTTTTTTGTTTTTTTTTTTTTTTTAGATGATAAACCGTGATGCATCGTGATATCAAATTGAATCGAATCGTTGACATGATAGTCGTAATTGAAACACCCCTATTTTTTAGAGATGAGGTTTAGAGATGAATAAATACACTGCATGTCTCAATCTAAACTCATCCAGTCAGTGATTTAGACTGTCACCTGGACTTTCAGCAGTCTGCCGCTGTAGGACTTGAAGTAACTGAAGTAGATCTTGCTCATGGTGTCCACGTACTCGTCCCGGATCTCCTTAGCGACTGTCCTCTCATTGGCTAACAGGAACTGATAGAAAAACCTGCAGATGACCAGAAACACATCCATAATCTCACTCAACAGAAACAAGAAAAGGTCAGTCGTTAAAAGTGGAGACAATACTATAAATGCTGTGCAATGACTGTGTTTCCATTAGATATTATTCTTATTTGTTATGGTGTCAACTGTACTTCAGTCTCAGGAAATAGCAGGATTCTTGAATCCATTTATTTTTGTTATTATTTTATTTCAGAAAGGCTCTGTTAATCGCAGGTCAGGACCAGGGCTGTAACTGTGGGTCTACCAAAGTGTCATTCAGACCAGTGGACGACAAATATTATATTTATGATTATTAAGAATTAATAATAACTCATTACCTTTCTCTTTCAAGAGTTTCTGTGGCAACCTTTACATTCATGTTATTTTGATGTTTAACAATCCTTTATGTGAGAAACAGCTTGTTTTAAAGTGGGAATGGCACAGCATAATTGGGTTGAACTGAAAGTGCAGGGACAAAGACAAATTCTGCATTCTCCAAGAACTATTTTCCTGTTAATTACTGTGTGTGTGTATATATATATAACTGTGTGTGTGTATATATATATTATTACGAGGTGTAGGGTACACAAACATGAGGTTCGGTACGAACCTCGGTTTTGACGTTACGGTTCAGTTTCGGTACAGCAGGAGGAAAACATATTAAACATAAATTGTTTTTTTATTAAACAATGTTTTACAGAACAAATTGCTCTTTCTTTTGTTTTTTTTTTTTTTGTTTAATCAATCAAGTAGAGTTAAACTTTTCTTTAAATCTAAATTATTAAAAAAAAAAAAACTACCTCAGCTTCTGCTCTAAACTATAGGGATCTCTTTTACATTACTATAAGGTTACAATAAACAACAGAGCCCAAACTTAAATTCAATTAGGCTACTATTTATTTTTAACTATAATAATCAACACAAATTAAAAAAAAAATAAAAATTGTAGGCAAATTGCACATAATGTAGTTTTTAAATGAACTTCTAAATTATACAATTAATATATTTGTTGTTGAAATATAATATTTTACACAGTGGCTGTCATAACTTGTTTCATAACAGAGTTATTGAAACACATTAAATGATTAAGGCATCACGAACAGGTAAAGTGAAAAATATAATGAGTATATAGTCTAATATTTATATGAATTATATAACTTATAGCTGTGGACACTGATGACTTGCCTGAGGTAAATGAAACGAAGTCACATGTTGTTTACAAAACTGTTTTAATAACCATACTTTCCACGAGTGATAAACATGGATGTTGCGATTTTACCAGAGGCATTGATGTGAGATGTTCGTTCATGTTTATTTTGCGTTAAAACTATAGTAAAGAAGAAGAGATGATCGCGCTCACCGCGCTGCAGTTTGAAATGATGCACCTATTCCGCGATCTACCTCGCCACATCAAAGAGCGCCCAAACGTCTGAATTTCCTGAAAAAATTGAATGATTTATTCTGTACACGTGTATACCTGTCAGGGTTATGGACCTGTCTGAGTGTGTTTTTGCTCCCTGTGACCCAGTTTCTGTTTCCCCATTGATTGTGTTCATTTAATTCCAGGTGTGTCTAGTTCTTCCCCAATTATCCTGTGTTTAAAAGCCTAGTACTTTCAGTCAGTCGTTTGTCGGGTTTCTGAAACGTCATCTATTGTGTTCCTGGTCGCCTACGTACCATGTGTTTCGGCTTATTAAAAGACTGTGGTTTGAAAGCTTATCTCTGTGTCTCCTCATTCCGTGCTCCGAGTGAAGTGTGACAATACCGAACCGAAAGACCGAAAATTTTCGGTATGATTAAGTGTACCGGTACACCCCTAAATATATATTATACAATATATATAGATATAAAAGTGCAGTTAATTCACCTGTAGTGGAACTGTGTACCTGGAACTGAGGGCAGGGTTAAGGGGTTGTTCTGAGGCAATCTGGTAGTGGTCATGGGCTTTCATGAAGAAGTAAATTTCTGCAGGAAGATGACTCAAGGATCTGTGAGCACGGCCTCTGTGAACAAGGATTAAGAGAAGAGAGAGACTCCAGTAGAATCAATTTTCATTGGTTTTTTTTTTTTTGGGGGCCCATCTTGTCGGTTATCAAGAATGTGGGATCAGCGTAGAATCTTGGCATTGTGCTTTCTGACTTTTAATTTTGAGGCGATCTACGATGTCCTGTATGTCGGAGCAGGCGAGGGTTTCTCTGAAGCTGAGCTCTTTAGCATAGTTGATCTTGCTGTTGAGCTCGTGAAGCTGCTCCAGAAACTCCTGCTCCGTCACAGGACTGTCCAGAATCACACTGAAACACACACACACACAGTTCTTCACTGAGTGATTGAGAAGGTAAAGCGCTGCCTGTGATGAGAGGCTCTTACGAGATCATGGTGCTGGGAACGACCAGCTCGTCCACCAGCTGGCTGAGCTGACTGCGCACGGCCTGCCGGTTCTTCAGCCTCAGGTTCATGCTGACCGACTGCTGCTGCAGCGTCTGGATCTCGCTGCTGATGGAGGACAGGTCGCTCTGGAAACTGCTCAGCATGCCCTCCATGCGCTGCACACAGGGAACGCCTCACTACTTCCTCCTCTCCATCCAGAGGAACGCAGCGTTTCAAAGAGCCCAGCAACACATCAGCCACACATCCAATCCACATATTCCCATCAGTGTTATCAATGAGACACTATGGACCTTTTTCACATTTGCATGTTTCTCAGCAGCGGAAGTCGTCATTAGTGGGTTTTAACCGAAGAGCAGCCGTGAAGGGAGAGTTTTTACCACAATATATTTTTTTGACATTCCCACATTGCTCAAATAGCAAAAGGGGAAAAACCACGATACGTGTTTTCAATGACTTTCAATAAAAGGAAAACAAACTGAGAGAGGAATGATAACGGCCGTCAGAAGAAGAGGAACGATGAACCAATTTACACATTTCGCTCCCATAGACACTGCATTCGAAAACCCCCTCGCATTAGCGGTTAACGCGCTTTTTCTTGTAAATTGATGCAAAGGGATTATTCAAAGTTATATATACATTAATAAAAAAAAACTTAAAAATATAAAAATATATAAAAAACGTTCGAGGATTTTACGATGCTGATATGACCGTTAAAACGTCATCACGTCCCTTGCTGAGAAAAGAACGAAAGAAAGTATAAGAGCGTTCCATTGTTTAGGTTTGTTTTTTTGTGTGAATATTTTCAATTGGATTTTATTTAGGTTTGCTTTCATCTATTTTCATGTTTTGTCATTTTTTTTTTGCTTAGTGTTGTTGTTTTTTAAATGTTTTGTTTTTTTTTTTTATTCATTTTTATTTCGTTATTTTAGTTATATTAGAACATCAAGTTAAACTAAATAAAAATGCAAAATGTTGCCTTGGAAATGAACTGAAATAACTTTAAAGGGGTCATATGATGCTATTTTAAAGATCTTTGTGTATTTGGTGTAACAGAATATGTTGACATGCTTAATGTTCAAAAAACACATTATTTCAAATACTGTACATTATTGTAGTATGCCCCGCTTCTCTCAAACGCTTCGTTTTCTACAAAGTCCCTCCTTCTGACATGCGCAGTCTGCTCTGATTGGCCAGCTGACCTAGTGCTTTGTGATTGGCCGAACACCGCAAGCATTCGTTGGAAATGTAACGCCCCTTACCTTAATCACGAGCTTCATCTTTCAAAATAAATGTAAAGACCGAGCCCGAAAGGGGAACAAAGTCACGTTACAGACACAGTGATGAAGCTGGTATGTTTGCAGTACACAAGCCACGGTTAAGAAAGCTGACTCCACTGTGATGTGACCCTGTCTCTCTCTCTCGCTCACTCTCTCTCTCTCACACACACACACAAACACCACACACACACACACCGCTGTCTCCCTCCCTCTCGGGATCGCGCGCGCACACACACACAACACACCGCTTTCTCTCTCTACACACACGCACACACACACACACATGCACACGCACACACACGCACACACACCACACACACACGCACACACACACCGCTTTTCTCTCTCTAACGCACACGCACACCACACATAAGATGCGCAAAAAATTCCGCATTTGAACAGTCTCTTTTCCTAGGTTCACGAACCGTCATCCATAAAAATGCCATGCTGTTCGGTGTAAGGAATCTTAAAGGTTCCTAAACGCATCTACTTTCGGAAGGCCAAATAAAGCTTCAACACTAACTGCGGTTACTGAAACCACGCCTTCTTTCTTTGCGTGAACATTTGGGCGGCATTATGCAAATATTTCCACATAGTGAGGTAGATATTTGAGGGCGTGTTAGAACTAGGCGTTTTAGGGGGGTGTGGCTTGCTAACGGTGATTAAAGAATATCTCTTTGGTTTTTGAGACTTTAGTCTTTGCAACTTTATCTGATCTATGCACAATCAGCTTGTAACACTCCAAAGAAAAAGGAAAACTTGAAATCGCATCAATGACCCCTTTAAGATTTTAGTATTTATTTCATATATGATTTTAAGATTATAGATGATTAGAGATAGAGACATTACATGATCAAGTTGTTTCCCCGAATTTTTGTGATAGTGATTTTATACAACAGTGGTTAAATAAAGAAGTTAAAATTAAGTGAGTTATATTTTAGACACAATATTGACTGTTTTTGCAAAATTTCTCTGATGAAAATAGTTCCACAGCACACAGCAGAACTGTTTTGTGTCGCTGAGCAACACAGCGGTGTTTCATTACTGAATGAATCCATGTTTTTGAACGAATCGAGTGAGTCAATGATCAGTGTAACCATTATAAAGTCCAGTCAATGCTCATTTGACATGAATCAGCGTTGCACGAATCAGTTGAATGAATGACTAAATGACATTAGAACGGTCTTTTGCCCGCCACCTACTGGAGTTTTGGTTTCATATTTAAAAGTATCATTGCATTTTCCCACCACTTCCTATTTGTATGTTTAAAATATTTAAAACATTAGTATTATAAAATTATTTAGGCATGTGAAATTTCGCAGTGTAAATGCATTTATCGGCAGGTCACACGTACATGGACATTGGAAATGGCCAAGAAAATTACAATCGGTGCAGCTCTAATTAAGATATATGTGAAGAAAAACTGTGCTTGTCAGTTGATTTTATGGGGTCCTTAAGTGTGCAAAATCATTTATGAAGCAACAGCAAATGCTTTATAACTTCTGTCATGAGTAAACGCATTCAAATATGGATACAATATAACTATAAATACAACTAATAAATAATAATTAGTACTGTCAATCGCTTTAAATAATTTAATAATCACATTTTTTTCTGAAATTAATTGCAATTAATCGCGATTAATCCCACCTAACATTAATGTTTTTAAATATACTTTTATATTGCAATTATTTCACATTAAATCTTCACATTAATGTACAAACAACATAAAGACAGTATATTTTTAATATTTGTTTAATGGCATTTTTTTATGACTGAAGGCCAGTATCACTAGCTATGTTCCATCACCCTGTTTTAATGCGCATTTTGACATATCGCATGAGAAAAGAGTGATGGAAACGCCAAATTTCAAATAAAAATCCCTTAATTCGCAAGTTTAAAAAAAAAGTTTTTACGCTCGCTTGAGGTGGTTTTTGACTTAAAAACCAAGAGTTGATGCGAATAATGGGAGATGGAAACGCATTTTGCAAATAAATTCCTCCAAGCGCATTAAAAAAAGTCATGCGACTTTGCACTATGGGACGGCAAATCCTGACTAACCAGTGGACCGATCTCATTCACAGCATTTGAAATGCTGTTATGGTCATTCGGAAATGCCCGAGCAAAGTCTGTCATCAAAGTATTTCTGTATAATTGTCTTACACGACTGCGTTCCCAAACAACAGCATCAGCCTCCGAAAGCATCGACCGCATTTATTGTGTTTCGTCTGCTCGCTCTGAGGCGCAAGTCATTTTATCTTTTTTATCTATGAAATATCATTTCCGAACTAGTGATGTATAGTGCAAGTTTATCAGGAAGTGACGATTTTGTTCTTTTTGACTTGTTGGATGGAAACGATGCTATCGCAAATGTTTTATGCGATATTCCAGTATTGCGCATAAGTTAAATTCGCAACTTTGGATGGAAACGCGGCTACTGATATCAATACTACTGATGTCTCCAGGAAATAGTTTTTTCTCCCCAATATTGAACCATGACTCAGACAGTCAACATACAGTATAATTGAGCTATCAATTAAAACATTTATTAGACTTTAAAAAAATAACTTTTACTTTAAGTGAACTTAAAACAATCTTCAAATAAAACCATTATAATAAATGTCAAATTGCTACCTGTGCCCTTCAGCAAGAAAATATAGCCTAATTTAATAAAGTTATCAAACACTAAATTCTAAATTAAATATAGATGAATCCTTAAAGCTATAAAAGTGATTTCCAAATGTTAATTTTTTCCTTTGATTGACAGACATCACAGCAGCGGGTTATTGGTGTTTTGGCTGCTATTACTTTAAGAGCTGCTGCTGCTGAACGTGACGCAGATCTGACACGGCTCATATTTTCTCTCAACTCACTTTACCTTTTCTGACCCACTTCAGGTCTTACGAGTTAAATCGGGTGAGACAGTTCTGGGCTGCTCTAGGACAGTTTTGAAAACCATTTCAGGAGACATGTTCTTAAATGTGACTCATATAAAATATATTACATGCATGCAGTTTTAAGGCAGCATTGCTGTCTAATTTTGACAGCACTAATAATAATATATTCCAAAAGTTAGTATAATTTGAAACTTGAAGGAGAGTTTCGTCCGTGTGTTATTTTCCGCTAACAGGTTGCTCACTTCTAATGCAGACTGAATGCACTCACCTCCAGTATGGAGTCACAGGCGGTGATCTGGTTGTGTAAAGAGGCAATATTCTGACTCTCTTTTATATCTGCACCAGCGCTACTGTTAAGGGTCTCTGCAAACGTCCGTCACAAGCTTGAAATAATAAGACTTGATTACTGAAACATAATCATGTTCACTGGCAGAAACATTATATGCAGAATCATAACAGTGAATCTCATGAAGTAGTTTTCTTTCGGTGAGCTGACATGTTTTGGTGTGATTCTGTCATAAATGCACTGAAGTATGGATACAGTCCTTGATTGATGCTTGTTCGATGCGCTGCAGCTCCGTCTCCACCTGTTTGGAGTACTGCCGCAGATCCACACCCTGATCCACACAAACACACATCTTCATCATCATCATCATCATCACACACTCACACATCAGCAGATCAGCGTCCATCTCACCGTCTTGAGCGCCTCCTTCACCAGATCATCCTCCAGATTCGCTTGAATGTGAATGAAAAAGACAATCAACAAGGGATTATTAGTGAGTTCTGGAAATAAGCGACCTGCGCTTCCCTTCCTCAGCTGATGAGATACAACGCAGAACTCACTGTCCACCTCGTCCAGGATGAACTCGTCTGTGGTGATGTCCAGATCCCCCAGATTCAGTGCAGGAACCGCCTCAAAGTCAGACTTCAACCGACAGAGACAGACAGTCAGCTCAGAACAGGCCATCAATACTTTGAAAGAATGCAATGATGTAAGAACTAAAAATTGGGTAAATACTTTAAAAATGACAACAGTAGACAATAATATGCCTGTTAATCTTTCAATACATGAAATAAGCATTTAAAACATTTAAAGGTCAGAGCCAGGAGCAATTACATAAATACTTGAACGCATTTAATGCAAATAAATATTTTGAGAAAGCTGAGACAAATTCAGTCCAAAATAAAAAAATCCATCTTTTCATAGCGGGATACGACGAGTGTAAGAAGGTACATGCATCCTGCCATCTACTAACTACACCAATGTGTGCAGCCGCATGGCTTCAGCTTCTTACACTGTTAGTGTTATAATTAGGTATTACATATTATTAAATAACTAGATATTGCTATATATATATATATATATGTATATATATCCATATGTGTGCGTGTGAAATCCTGATGGGACTGCAAACAGTTGCTGATACATATTTAAATATGAGGGACACAAATGCCAGAAGTTTGTGAGTATATACAGCAGATATACCTGCATACAGAAAACAGCAGGGGAAAAAAATCTAACAATAATCAACGAACGGATAAATAACAGAGCAGTGCACTGAAGAATTTCCCACTTCACTCTGTTATTATGTGCCATGTTGTCCGGATGATTCAGTTTATTTGTGTGTGTGTGTGTGTGTGTGTGCACGTTTTGTGTGACAAAAGAGGACATAAATGTGTATAATGACAAAGGTATGGCCAGGTATTCAAGGAGAAGGTGACTTTTCAGGACAAATAACCCATGTCCCCACTTTTCAAAACACTTATAAATAACACAGAATGGAGTGTATTGAAAATACTTGAAATAGCACAAAGTCTCCTGTGAGGGGTAGGTTTAGGGGTAGGGTTGGTGTAGGGCAATAGAATATACGGTCTGTACAGTATAAAAACCATTACGCCTATGGAGAGTCCCCACTTTTCACAAAAACAAAGCTGTGTATGTGTGTGTGCGCGTGTACTGTGTGTGTGTGTGTGTGTGTGTGGGTGGAGTGTGTGTGTGTGTGTGTGTGAGTGAGTGTTTGTTTGTGTGCGCGTTTTTGTGACAAATGAAGACATGTGTGAGTGTGTGTGTGAGTGTGAGAGTGAGTGTGAGAGAGTGTGTGTGTGTGTGTGTGTGTGTGAGAGGGCCGGTGTGTGGTGGTGGTGTGTGTGTGTGTTAGTGTGTGGTGAGGGTGAGTGGAGGTGTGTGTGGTTGTGTGTGAGTTGAGTGTGTGTGAGAGGTGTGGTGTGTGGTGAGGTGGTGAGTGAGTGAGTGAGTGATGAGAGTGTGGTGTGATGTGTGTGTGTGTGTGAGTGAGTGAGTATGTGTGCTCAGTGTGAGTGTGAGTGAGTGAGTGAGAGTGAGAATGAGTGTGTGAGTGAGTGAGTGAGAGAGTGAGTGTGTGTGTGCGTGAGTGTGTGTGTGTGTGTAGTGTGAGAGAGAGTGTGTGTGTGTTTGTGTGTTTGAGTGAGTGTGTGAGAGGAGTGTGTGTGTGTGGGGTTTTTGGTTTGTGTTGGTTTTGTGTGTGTGTGTGTATGTGAGTGTGTGAGTGAGTGTGAGTGAGGAGTGTGAGTGAGTGAGTGTGTGGGTTTATGGAGTGAGTCTGAGAGAGTGTGTGGGGTTGTGTGTGTGTTTGTGTGTGTGTTTGTGTGAGTGAGTGTATGTGTGTGTGTGAGTGAGGTGAGATGGTCTCAGTGTGAGTGAGTGAGGTGTGTGAGACGGAGTGTATGGTGTGTGTGACGTGAGTGTGAGTGCGTGTGGCCTTTTTTTTTTTTTTTTTTTTATTTTTGTGTCTCAGTGTATGTGATTGTGACGTGAGGTCGAGAGAGAGAGCCCGCATGTGGGTGGTCTGTGTGTGAGAGAGAGCGTGAGTGTGTGTGTGTGGAGTGAGGGAGTGAGTGAGAGTGAGTGTGTGTGTGTGTGAGAGATTGTGTGTGTGAGAGATTGTGTGAGTGAGTGAGTGTGAGAGAGAGTGTGTGTGTGTGTGTGTTGTGTCTAGTGTGTGAGAGAGAGCGTGGTGTGTGTTTGAGGTGGGTGGTAGTGTGTGTGTGTGAGTGAGTGAGTGACTGGAGTGAGTGAGAGTAGTGTGTTGTGAGTGAGTGGTGATGGGAGGGAGTGTGTGGGTGGGTGGGTGTGTGTGAGTGAGTGAGTGAGAGAGGTGTGTGTGTGAGAGAGAGAGAATGTGAGTGTGTGTGTGTGTGTGAGTGTTGTGTGTGTGAGAGTGTGAGTGTGTGACAGTGTGTGAGTGTGTGTGTGTGTGAGAGTGAGTGTGTGTGAGGGAGTGTGTGTGTGAGAGAGAGCGTCGTGTGTGTGAGTGACGTGAGTGAGGAGTGGAGATGAGAGTGGTGTGTGTTGTGTGGTCTGGGTTAGAGTTAGAGCGGGTGTGGTGAGTGAGTGAGTTGGTTAGGTAGTGGAAGTGAGTGACTGAGTGAGTGTGAGAGTGAGAGAGAGCGTGTGTGTGTGTGTGTGTGAGTGAGTGAGATAGTGTGTGTGTGAGTGAGTGAGAGTGTGTGTGTGAGTGTGTGTGTGGTGTGTGTGTGTGTGTGAGAGAGAGCGCTGTGTGTGTGTGTGAGTGAGTGAGTGAGTGTTGTGATGTGAGGAGTGAGTGAGTGATCGTGAGTGAGTGGAGTGAAGGAGTGATGGAGAGGTGTGTGAGTTGGTGTGTGTGAGGGAGAGTGAAGTGGGTTGGGAGGTGTGTGTGTGTGAGTGAACGGTGATGAACGAGTGAGTGTGTGTGTCTGTGTCTGTGTCGTGAGAGAGAGCGTGTGTGTGTGTGTGTGTGTGGCGGACGTGTGTTTGTGTGTTGTGTGTGCGTGAGTGAGAGGTGGTGTGTGTGCAGTGACGTGAGTGAGGTGTGTGTGTGTGGAGTGAGTGAGTGAGTGAGTGTGTGTGTGCTCGTGAGTGTGTGAGTGTGTGTGTGTGAATGAGTGTGTGAGTGAGTGAGTCTGTGAGTGAGTGAGTGCGGTGGATGAGGTGAGTGCGTGAGACGTGAGTGAGTGAGTGAGAGGTGAGTGTGTGTTGTGTGAGTGGTGTTTTGTGTGTGCGGTGATGTGTGGAGTGAGATGAGTGGCCCGGATTGAGGAGGTGTGTGTGTGGGAGTGTGTGTGTGAGTGAGTGAGAGTGAGCGTGAGAGTGAGAGTGTGTGTGGGAGTGACGGAGTGAGTGAGTGAGGTGAGTGAGTGAGAGAGTGAGAGAGATTGAGTGAGTGAGTGACTGAGTGAGTGTGTGTGTGTGTGTGAGTGAGTGAGGATGAGAGTGAGTGGTGTGTTGGTGAGTGAGTGTGGGGAGTGAGTGAGTGAGGTGTGTGGTGTGTGATGTGAGTGAGAGTGAGACAGAGTGAGAGTGTGTGTGTTGTGTGTGTGTGTGAGGGAGTGAGGGAGTGAGTGTGTGTGTGTGATATGAACGCTCTCGGTGCTATGCAGGGGGTTGTGTGTTCTGAACGGTCGCTGTGCTCTGGCAGAGTGGTGGGTGTGGAGTGTGTGTGTGAGTGAGGAGGAGTGGGGAGTGAGTGTGTTTGTGAGTGAGAGTGAGTGTGTGAGAGAGAGCAAGAGAGTGTGAGAGAGAGCGATGTGATTTGTGAGTTGGGATGAGAGGGTGTGTGTGTTCTTTCCTTCTTTTTTGGGTGTGTGTCTGTGTGTGAGAGAGAGCTGTGTGTGGTTTTTGAGTATTTTTCTGTGAGTGACTTTGGGCCGTGTGTTGGGTGTGTGGGTGTGTGATGTGATGGTGACGAGGTGTGTGTGACGTGCGTGAGTGAGGTGTGGGTGTGTGGTGTGTGTGAGTGTGTGTGTGAGTGTGTGTGTGGGGGAGTGAGTGAGTGAGTGAGTGAGAGAAAGAGAGTGTGTGTGTGTGAGTGAGTGAATGAGTGTGTGAGTGAGTGAGTGAGAGTGAGTGTGTGAGTGAGTGAGAGTGAGTGTGTGTGTGTGAGAAAGAGAGAATGTGTGTGTGTGTGTGAGACTGTGTGAGTGTGTGTGTGTGTGAGTGAGTGCGTGAGTGAGTGAGAGGTGAGTGTGTGTGTGTGTGTGTGTGTGATGTGAGTGAGAGTGGAGTGTTGTGTGTGAGGATGTGAGTGGGGTGAGGAGTGATTTGAGTGATTGAGGTGAGTGAGTGTGAGAGAGACCCCCTTTTTTTTTTTTTTTTTTGTGTGTGTGTGTGTGTGTGTTGTGAGTGTGTGTGTGTTGTGAGTGTGAGTTGTGTGTGTGTGGTGTGTGTGAGTGAGTGAGTGAGTGAATGAGAGAGTGTGTGAGTGAGTGAGAGTGTGAGTGAGTGTGTGTGAGTGAGGGAGGCGTGGGTGTGTGAGTGAGTGAGTGAGAGTGAGGGAGTGAGTGAGTGAGTGAGTGTGAGTGAGTGTGTGTGAGTGCGTGAGTGAGGTGCGTGTGTTGTGAGAGAGAGCGTGTGGGGTGTGTGATGTGAGCGAGCTTGAGTGTGTGTGATTGGAGTGAGGTGTGTGTGTGGTGGAGTGAGTGTGGTGCGTGATGGAGTGCCATGAGTGAGTGAGTGAGTGAGTGTGTGTGAGAGTGTTTGTGTGTGTGTTTGAGTGTGTGTGTGAGTGAGTGAGAGTGAGAGAGAGAGAGATAGTGTGAGTGTGAGAGTGAGTGTGCGGTGAGTGTGAGAGAGCGCGTCGGGGTGTGTGTGTTGTGTGAGTGAGTGAGTGAGTGAGTGATGTGAGTGAGTGAGTGAGTGTGAGTGAGTGAGTGAGGTGAGTGAGTGAGTGAGTGAGTGAGTGAGCGGAGTGCGTGACGGAGTGATGTGGTGTGTGTGAGTGCGTGAGAGGAGCGGAAGTGGGTGTGTGAGGTGAGTGAGTGAGTGAGTGTGTGTGAGAGAGAGCGTGTGTGTGTGTGTGTGAGTGAGCGAGTGTGTGTGTGTGTGTGTGTGTGAGTGAGTGTGTGTGTGAGTGAGTGAGTGAGTGTGAGAGTGAGTGTGTGTGAGAGAGAGCGTGTGTGTGTGTGTGTGTGGTTTGACACGTCACTGCACTGTCACGTGATCGTACTAATATGACATCCGAAAATATGATATCTTAAGATGTTGAACGAAATAAGGAGCTGCACAGGACAATATCGGTGGCGATCAGTAAACAACTTTCACAGCAATTAACTTATAATAACCGTGATGTTTCATAGAGAAACCCAGCAGGTCCGCGTCTTATCTCTGTGCTCCAGCTGTGAGAGAGCGCTAGCGGGAGTAAACAGCTGTGAACGCGATCAGTGAAGCTGATAAACCCGAGAGAAAGCCCTCCTCACCTCCATGGCTCCAGCAGCAGCCGCAGAACCAGCGCCGGGCTTCGAGAGCTCCGCTGCGGGCATCAGCGCCTCCGCCATGGCGTCTGTAGTCCACAAAAACTACACGTCCCTTCAGTATTACAGTCCCGCAGAAACGCGTGCCACGCTGTAAAGTCACACGAAATATACCTTTTAAAAAGAGTAAAAGCTCTGGAATATATACTACAGTGTACTAAACAGCATCAACTGCGCTTTATAATAAAAACAAATAATCGGTTTTAATATTGTTTTGCTCCCACCGGACGTTTTCATCGTGACGGAACTTGTTCCTGTCGAGTTCGCGCGTGCAGTGCTGAAATTATCGCGAGATCGAGGTCACTTCCTTTTTGCGCGGAACCAGCGAACAAGATGGTAGGCACGAAATGAAATCCTCAAGATTGTAGTCAAAATCTCGCAACATCGCGCTTATTTGTGTGTGTATGGCAGCACTGGTTTAACATCCTATGATTCTAGCAGATGTAGAATATATTTGAGTGAAAATGTTAGATTTACACAATGCAGGTTAAGGTAAGCGAGTGACTGAAATCCCGCGCCGGGTTAAGTTCACAACGAACCACATGTAAAAATATAACTAAATATTAACGTTGTTTGGTTTAGTTTAGTTTAGGCCAGAAAGCGCGAAACACTAGTTGGTGTGTAGTTGTAGTCAATAAGTTGCTAACCCGCTAGCATCTATTAGTGTATTACAGGAGCGTTCTGCGCGTTTCAACTCTGTGTGGTGTGTGTGTGGTGTGTGTGTGTGTGTGTGTGTGGGGGGGTGCGTGTGTGTGTGTGTGTGGTGTGTGTGTGTGTGTGGTGTTGGGTGTGTGTGTGTGTGTGTGTGGTGTGTGTGTGTGAGTGTCGTGTGTGGTGTGTGGGGGTGTGTGTGTGGTGTGGTGTGTGTGTTGTGTTGTGTTGTGTGTGTGTTGTGTTGTGTGTGTGTGGTGTGTGTGTTGTGTGAGTGGTGTGTGTGTGGTGTGTGTGTGTGTGTGTGTGTGTGTGTGTGTGGAGTGTGTTGTGGGTGTTTTGTGTTGGTGTGTGTGTGTGTGTGTGGTGTGTGGGGGGTGTGTGTGTGTGTGTGTGTGTGTTGGGTGTGGTGTGTGTGTGTGTGTGTGGTGTGGTGTGTGTGTGTGGTGTGTGTGTGTTGTGTGGTTGGTGTGTGGGTGTGTGGTGTGTGTGTGTGTGTTCTCAGTCGCTCGTCGTTCCAGAGAAGTTCCAGCACATCCTGCGTGTTCTCAACACGAACATCGACGGAAGACGCAAAATCGCGTTTGCCATCACCGCCATCAAAGTGAGTGCTTTAAACGTAAACTCTGTGCTCTGCAGGGTGTGTGTGTGTGTGTGTGTTCTGAATGCTCTCTTTGCTCTGCAGGGTGTGGTGTGTGTGTGTGTGTGTGTGTGTGTTTGGGGTGTGTTGTGTGTTTCGAACGCTCTCTTTTGCTATGCTGGGTGTGTGTGTTGGTGTCTGAACCTTATGTTGATCTGCAGGGTGCTGTGTGTTTCTGAACGCTCTCTGTGCTCTGGAGGGTGTGTGTGTGTGTGTGTTCTGAACGCTTCTGTGCTCTGATGCAGGGTCTGTGTGTGGTGTGTTATGAATGCTCTCTTGCTCTGCAGGGGGTGTGGTGTGTGTGTGTGGTGTGTGTGTGTGTGTTCGAACGCTCTCTTTGATCTGCGGGTGTGTGTGTGTGTGTTTCTGAAACGCTCTCTGTGCTCTGCGGGTGTGTGTGTGTGTGTTCTGAAGCCTCTTTGCTCTGCAGGGTGGGTTGTGTGTGTGTGTGTGTGTTCTGAATGCTCTCTTTGCTCTGCAGGGTGTGTGTGTGTGTGTGTGTGTGGTGTGTGTGTGTGGGGTGTGTTTCATGAAAGCTCTCTTGTCTGCTGGGGGTGTGGTGTGTGTGTGTTATGAACGTATCGGTGCTCGCCGGGTTGGTGGGGTGGGTTCGAAAATGCTTACTTTGCTCTGCAGGGCCATTGTGTGTGTGTGGTGTGTGTGTCTGAAGCTTCTATTTGATCTGCGGGGTGGGTGGTGTGTGGGGTGTTCGTTCGAATGCTCTCGTGCCTCGGCAGGGTGGTGTGTGTTCGAATGCTCTCTGTGCTAGCGGGTGTTTGTGGTGGTGTGTGTGTGTGTTGTGTGTTCTGAATGCTCTTTGCTCTGCAGGGGGGGTGTGTGGTGTGTGTGTGTGTGTGTGTGTTGTGTGTGTGTGTCTGAAACGTCTCTGTGCTCTGCAGGGGTGTGTGGTATGAACGCTCTCTGTCGGCAGGGTGTGTGGTGTGTGGTGTGGTGTTCTGAAGGCTATCTGTGCTCTGCAGGGGGTGTGGTGTTAATGAAACGCTCTAGTGCTTGCAGTGTGTGTGTGTGTGTGTGTGGTGGTTGAAAGCTCTCTGTGTCTGCAGGGTGTTGTGTGTGTTGAAAGCTCTATGGGCTCTGTAGTGTGTGTGTGTTTGGAGATGCTTCTTCTGTGCTCGGCAGGGTGTGTGGGGTGTGTGGGTGGTGTGTGTTCTGAATGCTCTCTTTGCAGATAGCAGGGTGGTGTGTGTGTGTGTGTGGTGTGTTCGTTCTGATGTCTCTGTGCTCTGCAGGTGTGTGGTGTGTGTGTTTGAATGTTCTGTGCTATGCAGGTGTGTGTGTGTGTGGGTGTGTGTGTCGTTCTGAATGATATATTTGCTCTGCAGGGGTGTGTGTATGTGTGTGTTCTGGATGCTCTCTGTGCTCTGCAGGGTGTGTGTTGTGTGTGTGTGTTCTGAATGCTCTTTGCTCTGCAGGGTGTCGTGTGGTGTGTGGGTTCTGAATGCTCTCTTTTTGCTCTGAGGGTGGTGGTGTTCTAACGCTCTCTGCTCTGCAGGTGTGTGTGTGGTGGGTGGGTGGTCTGAAAGATATCGGTGCTCTGCAGGGTGTGTGTGTGTTCTGAACGCTCTCTGTGCTCTGTAGTGTGTGTGTGTTCTGAATGCTCTCTTTGCTCTGCAGGGTGTGTGTGTGTTCTGAACACTCTCTGTGCTCTGCAGGGTGTGTGTTCTGAACGGTCTCTGTGCTCTGCAGAGTGTGTGTGTGTGTTCGTGTTCTGAACGCTCTCTGTGCTCTGCAGGGTGTGTGTTCTGAACGGTCTCTGTGCTCTGCAGAGTGTGTGTGTGTGAGTGTGTGTGATTCTGAACGCTCTTTGCTCTGCAGGGTGTGTGTTCGAATGCTATCTGTGATCTGCAGGGGTGTTGGTGTATCTGAACGCTCTCTGTGCATCTGCAGGGTGATGTGTGTTCTGACATGCTCTCTGTGCTCTGTTTTTTTTTCTTCCTCACAGGGGTGCGTGTGTTTGATAGGACGCTCTCTGTGCTCTGCAGGGTGTGTGTGTGTGTTCTGAATGCTCTCTGTGCCGCTGCAGGGGTGTGTGTGTGTGTGTGTGTGATGGAACGCTCGCCGGAATCTGCAGGGGTGTTGTCTGAACGGTCTCTGTTGCTTGCCAGAGTGTGTGTGTGTGTTAGTGTTCTGAAAGCTTCTGTGCTCTGCAGGGTGTGTGTGTGTGTTCGTGTTCTGAACGCTCTCTGTGCTCTGTAGTGTGTGTGTGTTCTGAACGCTCTCTGTGCTCTGCAGGGTGTGTGTGTGTGTTCGTGTTCTGAACGCTCTCTGTGCTCTGCAGGGTGTGTGTGTGGTAGTGTTCGTGTTCTGAAAGCTCTCGGTGCTCTGCAGGGTGTGGGTCGGCGGTACGCTCATGTGGTTCTGAGGAAAGCAGACATCGATCTGAGCAAGCGAGCTGGAGAACTCACTGAGGATGAGGTGCGCTTGCTCTTCACTCTTTATTCTCAGCAGGAAAACATTTCTAAAACACACATTCACCTGCAAACAATCCAACAGACAGCTTTTAGCTTTAGTCAAGTCACCTTCATTTATATAGTGCTTTACAGTGTCAACAGGATACAGTCTGCAATAATGCAAGAGGACAATAACAGGGTCATTTTCCAGCTAAAGTCAGTTCATTGATGATTCAGAGATGTCATCATCCAGCTCTCTTCCAATAGTGTCTGTGCTGTCAAGCTGAGAATATTGCCAGAAATTAACTTAACTTTATTGTTCTTTATAGAAATGGAAGAAGCATATTAAAACAAGTCGCTGGAGAACATTCTGAAATGTGGTACAATTGACATTTAGCTTTTGACAAACTAGCAAGACCATATCAGTTATTTTGAAGCATATTGTGAAAAGCCTCAAATGAGAAAGGTGTGTAAGCTTGTATGTGGGTGTTTATGGTAATGTTTATCTGAGCTGTTATTGATTGATTGATTGACAGGTGGAGAGGGTGGTGACCATTATGCAGAATCCTCGCCAGTACAAAATCCCTGACTGGTTCCTGAACAGACAGAAGGACATTAAAGACGGGAAATACAGTCAGGTACGCTCTGAGTGAAGTTCTAAGCTTCAGCTGCAGAATCAGGTCTTTCTCCATGACTGTATAATGCACTATAGAGCAGTAGTTGCCAGAGCTGTGCAAAACTACAAATCATAATCCGGGCTTGTCTGATAGTTTGTTCTTTTGTAACTACAGCGTGAGGTTTGCTAGGTTGTGTAATGTCATACATGATTGAACTGATTTCAGTAAATCTAATGTATAATAAACGGAGTGCGTCCTAAATCTGAATACAGGGCTGCACTCTAACATGAGTCTACAGATCCTCTATAGTGTTGCGTTTGTAAATCATGGTGAGCACAGGTAAAACCTCCTCACTGCCATGGTAAGAAGAACACTTTCTGTAAAACTGTGCCGTTGGTGAAGAACACGGTCCTAAACAGCTAGTGTACATCTATGAAGCTGTGGCAGGTTTTTTTGCATTAACAAGTCTAATAATGTTATGACAAGTAAACCTGCAAACCTTTCCTAAACTCACCTGGAGTCTCATTTATAAAACTCTTCGTAGATTTCATCCTAAAAGTGTACGTACGAACAAGTTTTCAGATTTATAAAACCATACGCCAGAACCTGCGCAGAAATCAATTGTGTGTACGTGCTGCATCTCCCAGAAATCACCATATATGGAGCTTACAACGCCTAGTTTTACTCTGCATAACCTCATCTGCATCTCAGGAGAGAAGCCAAAAGCTTTTATTCCCCCCTAACTGAAATTGTGCCTTTTTTAAATTCAAATATAATTTTAATTTAGTTTCATTCATTTTGACAGCCCTAGTGTGCATCATTAAACATTGCTGAAATATTTTCTCATAACATGAGATCTGCAGTTTAGTTTAAAGATGAGTTATTGTGCACCTATATATATATATATATATAGCACTCTTCGCTGCAGGAAAAGTGATCAAGAGCATCCTCTACAAATAGGCTGTCTAAATTCATATCATTTTGGTTAACTTCTGCGTAATGACTTTGTAATTTTCTGTGCTCATCTCCATTAATGAGTGGAATATTTAATGTAAATGTGTACATCGACATGACGTTATTCATACTTTATCACGCCCAGGAAAAAAAGGTTTGTGTTCATGTCTGTACGGTGCGTACATATTTACGGCAAGTTTGTGTGTGGAAAAGACGCATGTTTTATGCCCATTGTGTGCGCGTGCAGCGTTTCTAAGGGAGACCGTAGAAGCTTTGATGTGTGAGTGCAGTGTCCTGGGCTGGATTTGCAGGAGATGAGTGTTGATGTGGTTTCCCGCAGGTCCTCGCTAACGGTCTGGACAACAAACTGAGAGAAGATCTGGAGCGTCTGAAGAAGATCAGAGCTCACCGCGGCCTGCGGCACTTCTGGGGGTGAGTTTCCCGCCACACACTCCGATGACCAGATAATGACCTGTTAGGATGGGCTCGATCAGCTCCACACGGGAGATGGTTTCTGAAGTGATGGCGTGTTTGATTCACTCTCGTCTCGTCTCTCCTCTCCAGGCTGCGTGTGCGCGGTCAGCACACCAAGACCACCGGTCGCCGCGGCCGAACTGTGGGAGTGTCCAAGAAGAAGTAATAAACCTTCAATAAAAGACAACTGTTGAGTCAATCTGTGTCCTGCGCCGTCTTTACTGATCCTCTCAGCACTCAAAGGGTGTTTATGAATCTGGGTTATCGGGATAGCTGTAATCTGGTAATTCTCCATTAAGACCACGAGGAACCTCAGGTGATTGGATGCTGGTCCTTTATAAGACCCTGAGAAGGCACCTAACCCTCTGGGATAGTTCATCTGGGAGTCACACTTGTGTTTGTGGTCGAAACTGACTGGAGGCTATAATGGTGTAATGTTTTTGTGAAATGAATATACGACATTTCATTTCAATGATGTTATAAATTATGGACTATGTTCTGTATAAAATTTTTAAAAATGTTACATCATTTTTCAATTAATGCAGTATGCAAGTTAAAAATAGAGCAAAAATATTTAAAATCCATGGAATTGAGGCAGATTTGTTTCACCTTGTGGGGAAAAAAGTCTTCTGTAATACCACGGTGTAGCCATTAGATGCCTGTATAGCAGCTATATATAAGTATATAATATATATAATTATATATGGGGTGTTTTTTGCAAAACTACGGGGGCACTTTTGAAAAAAATGGACCCCTGTGACTTAAAATTTTAACCATCAGAGTCTGTAATGCATGTAAAAAGGTCAACAAAATTGCATGGAGTCATTAAGATTTTAATCTGGTACATGTTTATTTTGTGTTTTCTCAACTCTTCTTGCAAAATGTCCTTACCCCGCAACGTTCCAATAACATTCATTATATACATATTACATTTTTATAGAAATAAAAAAAGAAAAATGTCAATAGCTTTTTTTACATTTTGTGCAGTTTTGTAAATACTGATAAAAAAAATATATACAAAATAGTGGATTTCATGGTTTTCTCTATGCCATGTAAAATTTAGACCGTAACCTTAGATGTCAATTGTTTCCATACACACTGAAGATAACATTTAACTTATGACAAGATGTTGCAAGTTTAATATAGAAGTTGTAAATCATCTCAACTTGTTAAAATATATATTTTTGCAAATAAAAATATGAAATAAAATAAATCAGAGCTGCGGTAATGACACAATGGTAAAGTGCCATGAAATCAAAAACAGGCTACTGTAGAGAACAACAGTAGTCGAAACAGAAAACAAAGACTGAATATTTGTAATTTAATATACAGTAAACCTTGAACTTGTATTTACCGCAACACCTAAATTTGCTGCGGTCAAGAATGCTAGCTGCAATATTAGAAAATTGTCATTAGTTTTGACTCTTAGCATCTTAATATGCATGAATTAAACCGTAATACACATTTATTTTAAAATGTAGTTTGAAGTACAGAATTACTAAGCTGTAAGGACACAATAAATACTGACACAGAAAAGATGATATTTACCTTATATTTTTTGGGATCTTGTGAGTGCGGTGGCCCAATTGGTCAGCAATGTGCTAATTTCTGTTTCCATAGAAACCAGACTTGTTTGTCTTTGATCAAATGTCATAATAAAAGTATTTTTTCATTGTTGCGGTAAGGACTCAAAAGTGTGGGACAGGCACATTTAGTTGAAAGAATCATAAAAATGATCAGTAAATAATACAAAACAATTACGATGCTGTAAATTAACATTTATATTAAACAATTCCATTTGAAATAATGTCAAATTGTAATTCAATTTGCTTATTTTACACATCTCAACATTGTGACCAGAGTTGTGGGACATGAACAAAAGTGGTGTTTGGACCTATAAATGCTTCATAATTTGATATTAAATCACATTCATAATTAATTATATGGTGTGTAATGGCACTGAATATATTTATAAAGCATCATATAACAAATGTTAACATAAATCTAAAATTTCAAGAGGGACTTTAAACGTGGCCCGTGTAGTTTGCGAAACATCATATATATTATATATATATATATTCGTGCTGAGTATTGAGCCGTTACTGAGCAGGGGTTTCAGGCAAAATAGTCACCCCTTCATTGCTGTGCACTTTTTTTTTCTGCATTGTAGCTGATTTGTAGATTATAAACAAAACATCTACAGGTGCATCTCAATAAATTAGAATGTCGTGGAAAAGTTCATTTATTTCAGTAATTCAACTCAAATTGTGAAACTCGTGTATTAAAAAATTCAATGCACACAGATTAAGTAGTTTAAGTCTTTGGGTCTTTTAATTGTGATGATTTTGGCTCACATTAACAAAAACCCACCAATTCACTATCTCAACAAATTAGAATACTATAAGACCAATAAAAAAAAATTTTTTAATGAATTGTTGGCCTTCTGAAAAGTATATTCATTTACTGTACATGTACTCAATACTTGGTAGGGGCCTTCCTTTGCATGAATTACTGCATCAGTGCGACTTGGCAAGGAGACAATCAGCCTGTGGCACTGCTAAGGTGTAATGGAAGCCCAGGTTGCTTCGATAGCGGCCTTCAGGTCATCTGCATAGTTGGGTCTGGTGTCTCTCATCTTCCACTTGACAATACCCCATAGATTCTCTAATGGGTTCAGGTCTGGAGAGTTTGCTGGACAGTCAAGCACACCAACACCATGGTCAATTGAACCAGCTTTTGGTACCTTTGGCAGTGTGAGCAGGTGCCAAGTCTTGCTGGAAAATTAAATCAGCATCTCCATAAAGCTTGTCAGAAGAAGGAAGCATGAGTGCTCTAAAATTTCCTGGTAGATGGCTGCGTTGACTGTGGACCTCAGAAAACACAGTGGACCAACACCAACAGATGACATGGCAGCCCAAATCATCAATGACTGTGGAAACTTCACACTGGACTTAAAGCAACATGGTTTCTTTGCCTCTCCACTCTTCCTCCAGACTCAGGGACCTTGATTTCCAAATGAAATGCAAAAATTACTTTTATCTGAAAAGAGGACTTTGGACCACTGTGTTTTCTGAAGTCCACAGTCAACGCAGCCATCTACCAGGAATTTTTGAGCACTTCATGCTTCCTTCTGCTGAAAAGTTTTATGGAGATGCTGATTTCATTTTCCAGAAGGACTTGGCACCTGCCCACACTGCCAAAGCACCAAAAGCTGGTTCAATAACCATGGTGCTACTGTGCTTGATTGGCCTGCAAACTCGCCTGACCTGAACCCTATAGAGAATCTATGGGGTATTGTCAAGAGGAAGATGAGAGACACCAGACCCAACAATGCAGATGAGCTGAAGGCCGCTATCAAAACAACATGGGCTTCCATTACACCTGAGCAGTGACACAAACTGATCACCTCCATGCCACGAATTGAGGCAGTAATTAAAGCAAAAAGGAGCCCCTACCAAGTATTGAGTACATGTACAGGAAATGAACATACTTTCCATTAAGGCCAAACAATTCACTAAAAATGTTTTTTATATTGGTCTTATGAAGTATTCTAATTTGTTGAGATAGTGAATTGGTGGGTTTTTGTGAAATGTGAGCCAAAATCATCACAATTAAAAGAACTAAAGACTTAAACTACTTCAGTCTGTGTGCATAGAATTTATTTAATACACGAGTTTCACAATTTGAGTTGAATTACTGAAATAAATGAACTTTTCCACGACATTCTAATTTATTGAGATGCACCTGTCTGTTTTATTTTTTGCCTATTTCCCATTTATTCCCTATGGTGTTTTTAACGCAAACAATGCAAGAGTGACTTTTTCAGGACATTTAGCTTTTTTTTTTTTGTATCAATTGCTTTTTTGGGGGGGGGGGGGTGTCACATAGCGATGCCATAAAACCTCACAGTTTTTCATAAGATTCTGATGATAGTAGCCGCTTTAAAATGTCCAATTTATTTATTTTAATTCGGTCTAAATTAACCAAGGACTCCAGATATGTCCAGTTCAACAGTCTTGTAGTCCAGCATAAATGTGTTCATCTTTATTAATGAAAAAGATGCAATAAGGCAGTTTTTCAATGCACGGCTGAATATGTACAAAAACTAGTTGGGAAAGTAACAATGAAAATGACCATTTTAACCAGTACATACAGTTATGACCTTAATATTAGGGTTGTCAATAGATTAAAATAATAATCAGTCTCATGATTATTGCAGTCACTTCCATTTAAACAGTAGTTCATGGTTAGCTGTCAGCAGCTCATCTCGTCTTCTGTCAACCCAGGAGGCAGGAGAAAAGTGAAGTGATGGTGAAGACAAGCATATAAATCACTGAATGAATAAATGAAATAAATTATAAACAAACAAGCACAGAAAACAACATGAAAGCATGATTGTTGCTGAGAATCTGTAGATGTTTCCATACAGAAATCTGTACACATATGGTGTCTCACTAGTATAAATTGAGATTTGATAACAGCTGCAGAGGACTTGAGAATTTAGGGCCTGTCCCAAAACCCACAGGTGCGGTCCCTACAGACCACCTCCATCTCTTACCTGACGGGACACATTTACAACATACAGATATATTTACACAATTAGATTTTGAAAACAAAGCAAAAATAACAATTTATTCAGCAATTCTTCTTACACAATTAGATTTTGAAAACAAAGCAAAAATAACAATTTATTCAGCAATTCTTCCCGAGTACTGTCTTCGCCATTTCGGAGAGCTATTCCCACCAGATACTGTAACTCCACTGCCCGACGACTTGTACGCCGTCTTCTCGCGTGTTGTCTGTAGCACCTGGACCCACACAGGCTGCGGGTTCTCGTCATGCGTTCTTCAGTTGCTGTCTTTTAGCGTATACGTGTATGGTTGTTTTTTCTTTCGCGGCTGTCCGAGGCCCAACGAAAGAGCGTTGACGTCTGTCACGTTGAGTATGGGAACCGCACGGATATGTATCTCTTTTGTATGTGGAATTCACCTATTGTGAGTGCCTTTACTGATTGCTCATCCAAGGTGGACGTTTTTTGCTTTGCATACAGGCTCTTTTGGATCTTCTTCCACAGTGTGAGACCTTTCAGATTCATGAAAGCACACGCAGTGTTGTTGAGGCGGCACCCTGGCTGGCTGCTAGTGATCGCACTGTTTGCTGCTGCACCCTCCACGCACGACATACGTTGCTCGACCCTTACACTCAAGAAGAGTCTCTTAATTCGTGAATTATCGTTTACTTTTCTGCGGAGTTTTCCCCGGCTCCTGTTCGTGTTCTCCGTTTTCCCCTTGGCCCGCCTTTCTGACGAGTTGCAGGCGGAGGTATGCGAAGGTCTTACGGGTTTGGAACGACACGAGGGTGAGTGATGAGGACTGACTGAACCTGTGCTGGCCTCAGTAGAGCAGGACGGAAAGAGTCTTAGGTCAGAGCTGATTGTCCTGGGCTTTCGTCGTCCATCTGTCGCAGCTGAGGCGTCTGGTTCTGGTCTGTGGGAGCGTAGA
Organism: Sinocyclocheilus anophthalmus; assembly: GCA_018155175.1. Taxonomy (NCBI): domain Eukaryota; kingdom Metazoa; phylum Chordata; class Actinopteri; order Cypriniformes; family Cyprinidae; genus Sinocyclocheilus; species Sinocyclocheilus anophthalmus. The sequence continues at coordinate 98,220 of JADLZN010012062.1, read as the reverse complement.
AGAGCTCCAGAGGCTTGCAGAGCTTCCAGAACTTCTGGTTGACCAGCTCCAGCGTCAGCGAGCCATTCAGTGTCTGAAAGACAGAGAGGGTAAGGACAGGGCAAGGCAGCCTGGGATTGCTCTGACCGCAGCAGCGCTCGGACTCACGGTGAACTGTCCCGCTGCTGTGCTGATGTAGATGGTGAACTGCTTCTCGCTGACGTGCCGCATAGCTCCCTCCGGCGTGCCGCTCGAACCCTCCTCCAGAGCCACGCGCAGAGCCAGGTACTTCGACAGGTGATCCACCGTGGCTTTGGCTGTGGTTTTGACGTATCTGTGAGCAGAAGGGAGAAAGGTACTTGATGACATTCCCATCCGTAAAGCTTGAGGATCGACTAGGGTTGCAAAAAGGTGGGAAAAAATCCAGTAAATTTTGGAAACATTCCATAAATTTTGGAAACTTTCCAGGATTTTTTGGAATATTCCAGGGATTTTTGGAAAGTTTCCAGAAATTTACCGGAAATTTTCCACCCCTTTGCAACCCTAGGAGCGACTGATGCGTGTTAAATCAGGTACTGACTTGTTCTCATCCTGGCCTTAAAGTGCAAGTCGGGGTAGGCAAATGTGATATTTCTGTCATGACAACTCTCGGCGGGATTGGCATGGTACATTGGTACATGACAATGTTAATGCATTTGGTCTTGGCGGAATAGATCTGCTATGCCAGTGGTTTTCAATCCTGTCCCTCGGGACCCACTGCTCTGCACATTTTGCATGTCTCCCTTATCTGACACACTCATTTGAGTTCATGGAGCTCTTTCCTAATGAGCTGATGATCTGAATCAGGTGTGTAAAATAGGGAGACATGCAAAATGTGCAGAGCTGTGGGTCCCCAGGATCAGGATTGAAAACCACTGTGCTACGCTGCTAAGTACCGAGACTTGCTGCTGTGAGCATGTAAGAAATACTGCTGCTGCACATATAACATGAATAACCCCCATAGCATACATGATCACCACGTAGCAGATCTATACAGGTGGAGCTGGGGATGGTGGAGGGTTTCTGGAGTGTGATGCACACTTATACCACAAGCATTAGCCAAGTATTTGAATGTTGAGCAGCGAGCTCATTGGCTACCGATACAGGAGAGGACCAGTCAGCGGTGACGTAATGATGCTGTCATTATGTCAAACTGAGTTAGACCTATCGGACTGCGCCATCTAGAGTTTCATGCCAGAACTCTGTATTTCAACATTACTATGCTCTATCAATTTATCCTGTAAAGACTTCATGTTTTAAAATCATCCTACAGCACTGAAGAATCAGCCTCAGTCACACAGTTTGCTCATGCGGGGTTTGTGAAGGTAACTTTAAGACTTTTTAAGGCCTTTTTAAGACCAAGTAAAGAAAGCTTAAGGAATAAATTGAATAGAAAACAATACATCAATATGGTCTCTAATGTCTTGTGTTAGCAACACTCCCAAGTTCCAAGTAAAAATACACATATCTGACAAAAATATTAACTTAATCCAAAGGTAAAAACAAGTTTTCTTTCCCAACTGGCAGATATTTGTTCTTGTTTTAACTCAATTTTGCTCAGTTTCAGAAACTTCATTTTGCATCTCAATTAAACGTGTCTTGATTTAAGGATGTTTAGATATTTGTATTGAAAACAAAAATATTGAGGAAAATATTCAGGTTTTGCAGTGCATGCAACATTTAATACCTTGGCTATCAATATATTTGAGACTTTCTGCTCTGATTTAAGACTGTAAAGGGGTGGTTGATTGTGATTTCACTTTTTAAATACAGAGTTCTGGCATGAAACTCTAGATGGCGCAGTCCGATAGGTCTAACTCAATCTGACCTAATGACATCATTATCACATGTCACCGCTGACTGGTTCTCTCCTGTATCGGTAGCCAGTGAGCTCACTGCTCAACATTCAAATATATGACTAGTGCTTGCTGTAGCAGTTGCAGCTTGCTTCAGAAACCCTCCACCTTCCCCAGCTCCATCTGTATAGATCTGCTACGTGGTGATTCATGCACGCTATATGGGGGTTATTTCATGTATGTTATATGTGCAGCAGCAATATTTCTTACATGCTCACAGCAACATGTTTTACAGCATGTATTGGCAGTAGCAAGTCTCGGTACTTGCTCTGCCGTAGCAGCAGCAGCGTAGCACATCTATTCCACCAAGACCAAATACATTAACATTGTCATGTACATTCCCCCCCCCCCCCCCCGATGCCAATCATCCGGAATTGTGAGATGACAGAACTTTAGTTAGTCTGCAATGTTGCTGTTTGAGCATAAACAATATCTGCAAAGTTACGACGCTGAAAGTTCAATGCAAATGGAGTCTTTTAAAATTCTGGCAGTTTAATGCCTACAAAAACGTCTGGTAGGAACTACAATGAGTTACTTCCCAGGTTTGTGACATCACAAACCCTGAAATTGACATAAACCCCACCCCCGGGAACATGCAACAAAGGGGGAGAGGCTCTTTTCTACCGGACCACATGCAACTATGGACCTTTCTCACATTTGCGTGTTTCTCAGCAGCGGAAGTCGTCATACACTGAACAAAATTATAAACGCAACACTTTTGTTTTTGCCCCCATTTTTCATGAGCTGAAATCAAAGATCTAATACTTTTTCTATGTTCACAAAAGGCCTATTTCTCTCAAATAATTGTTCACAAATCTGTCTAAATCGGTGTTAGTGAGCACATCTCCTTTGCAGAGATAATCCATCCACCTCACAGGTGTGGCATATCAAGATGCTGATTAGACAGCATGATTATTGCACAGGTGTGCCTTAGGCTGGCCACAATAAAAGGCCACTCTAAAATGTGCAGTTTTATCACAGAATGCCACAGATGTCGCAAGTTTTGAGGGAGCGTGCAATTGGCATGCTAACTGCAGGAATGTCCACCAGAGCTGTTGCCCGTGAATTGAATGTTCATTTCTCTACCATAAGCTGTCTCCAAAAGCATGTCAGAGAATTTGGCAGTACATCCAACAACTGCAGACCACATGTAACCACACCAGCCACTCAGCAGCTTCACCTCCAAGATCGTCTGAGACCAGCCACCCGGACAGCTGCTGCAACAATCGGTTTGCATAACCAAAGAATTTCTGCACAAACTGTCAGAAACCGTCTCAGGGAAGCTCATCTGCATGCTCGTCGTCCTCATCGGGGTCTCGACCTGACTGCAGTTCGTCATCGTAACCGACTTGAGTGGGCAAATGCTCACATTAGATGGCGTCTGGCACTTTGGAGAGGTGTTATCTTCACGGATAATCCTGGTTTTCACTGTACAGGGCAGATGGCCGACAGCGTGTATGGCGTCGTGTGGGTGAGCGGTTTGCTGATGTCAACGTGGCCCATGGTGGCGGTGGGGTTATAGTATGGGCAGGCATATGTTATGGACAACGAACACAGGTGCATTTTATTGATGGCATTTTGAATGCACAGAGATACCGTGACGAGATCCTGAGACATTGTTGTGCCATTCATCCACGACCATCACCTCATGTTGCAGCATGATAATGCACGGCCCCATATTGCAAGGATCTGTACACAATTCCTGGAAGCTGAAAACATCCCAGTTCTTGCATGGCCAGCATACTCACCGGACATGTCACCCATTGAGCATGACCCCCCAATACAGCAAAACTGCACATTTTAGAGTGGCCTTTTATTGTGGCCAGCCTAAGGCACACCTGTGCAATAATCATGCTGTCCAATCAACATCTTGATATGCCACACCTTTAAGGTGGAAGGATTATCTCGGCAAAGGAGAAGTGCTCACTAACACAGATTTAGACAGATTTGTGCACAATATTTTAGAGAAATAGGCCTTTTGTGTACATAGAAAAATTTGAGTTCAGCTCATGAAAAATGGGGGAAAAAAAAAAAGTGTTGCGTTTATAATTTTGTTCAGTGTAGTTAGGTTATATTCAAGAGCAGTGAATGGGAGAGTACCACAAATATATTTTTTGCAATCCCATTTGCTCAAATAGCAAAAGAAAACTCCACGATAGTGTTTTCATGACTTTCAATAAAAGGAAAAAAATTGAGAGAGACTGATAACGGCAGTCAGAAGAGAGAACGATGAACCATTTACCATCGCTCCCATAGACACTGCATTAGAAACACCCTCGCATTAGCCTTAACTTTTTTTTTTTTTTTTTTTGTAATTTGATGTGTTTATATTTTTTGTAATTTGGTGATATAATACAAAGGTAATAGTGGTATAAATGTACATACATTTAAAAAAAAAAATCATTTATATTAGGATTTATGATACAGATGGCCGTTAAACGCATCATCACAGTCTTGTGAGAAGAGTCCAGTGCCCATAATGGTTAGAGTCATGACGTTTCCAGACAATGTGCAATACGCAGTTAACGAATCACAATACACTGGGCCAGTGAACCAATCTGAGCTGTATTCTGAGGAGGAAGTTGTTGCTGTTTCTTCCATTCTTTTCTCATTTTCTGTTTCTTTTTTTAGGTTCATAGAAACTAGGAATCATGACGGCCGTTCAAATGACAATGCAGACAGCGGCGGAGAATAAAGGTAAGAGATATATGAAAAATAAGTTGAAGCATGAAGAAATGTTAGACTGCACCCCATAAACACAACCAAGGCTAGAAAAAAAGCAGTCAAGCACCCCTTTAAGGGCTTGGTTTGTGCTGTACCGTGTCTGGCTGTACTGTTGGTGGCTGACCAGCAGGGGGTGTGGGCAGAATATGAGCTCGATCTCACAGCGCTGTGGAGCAGGAGCCTCGGCTCCGGAGTCGTCAGACGCTCTTCTGGCGTGGCTGGGGCCGGGCTCCGCGGCGCTGCTGGTGTGGAGCGGAGCGCCGGAGTCCTGCGAGACCTCGTCCTCGCCGCCGCTGAGCGTGGCGTTCTCGCTCTCCGCATGCAGCTTACGCACACGCTGAGCTCTGAGACACACACCACAGAGAAAAACACCTCTTACCTACTTCACTTCTGAGAAGAGAGCTTACATACAGGTCTTACAGTTGTTTTTACAGTCACTCGGACACATTTCTCAATACTAAAGTCACTTCTTCAAAACTCCTCTCACAGTTCTCCTTACCATCTTTCAGCTTGGCACAGCAGTTCATTTCACATTCAAAACACTTCAACACCTCAAATAATTATCGGCTTATCTTACATGCTCCATATTTACATTACAGTACAAAATTATTCCTAGGTTTTCCCCTTTTTGTACAGATGGTAATGAAAGTGAAAGACTAACACTTGTGAAGATGTCCAGCTGCATGCAACTGCTTTGATAGTATTTAATTATTTACATTCAGAACATTTTTCTGTATGATATTGCTGTAGAAGTGTTGCACATTTCGGTCTCATTCATTTTTGTTCTGTGCTAGGTTCTAACGGTTTTGAAAACAGTATGCAAGCATGTGCAAATTGGCTTGTATAGCACAAAGTATTGGCAGTGTTTGTGTTGAAGTGATAAAAGAATTCATGCAATTTGACAGATGCTGTCAATGAATGCATTTTGTGCCAAAGCAATGATAAATGATCCACAGTTTAGCCCACAGAGACTGATGTGACCTAAGTATTGAGTGTGTTGATTGTGTCCTAGCGATCGTAAAAAAACGTTATTGTACAGCAAGGGCAGAAAGAAGGGCAACACGGTTAAAAAAAAGTACAATGTAATTACTTAATGTAACACTGAACCCATATTCGACACTAGGCATCAAAGTGGTAACTAAATACATTTTTAAATACAGAGATAGTATGTTAAAAGCACATTTTAGTTCATATTCATGGTGTCCCAAAATAGCACAGTTGAGTATACTTAGATGTACTAAAGAATCATTTTTAGTATGTCGAGTACAAAATTAGTGTGTGTGAAAATAGAGCACTTTAAGTACATTACAGAAGCGTACTTTTTTTAACCTGGGAAAAACCCTGACCGTCATAAGTGTATCTTAGAGGCAATGAATTCACTGCAAAAAATGATTTTCTTCCTCAGTATGTTTGTCTTGTTTTCCAGTACAAATATATAAATTCTTGAACCAGGATGCATTTACTTGACAAGTAATATGACTAAAGATATTTTGTCTTGTATACTGAAAAATAATTTTTTTAAATTATTAGCTTTTGCTTAAAATAAGTTAAAAAAAAATATCAGCCAATGGGGAAAGAAAAAGAATCTTGATTCAAAGGCTAAATTAGATAATTTTTCTTACTCCATTGGTATATTTTTACTTGTTTTACACAAAAACTAACAAAAATTTGATAATTTTTTCAGAAAACAAGACAAAATATCTTAAGTCGTTTTACTTGTCAAGTAAATGCATCCTGATTTAAGAACTTGTAGATATTGATACTAGAAAACAAGACAGAAATACTGAGGAAGAAAATGATGTTTGCAGTGAAACTCTCCGCCCCTTCAGGACCAGCAGAAGCGAGGGCGGGGGTGTGACCTGTGTCTGGCCTGCATGCGCAGCCCCTGCTCGATGCTGCTGCTCAGAGCCTCTTTGTTGTGCAGGAGACTCAGCTGCTCCAGAACCTTGTCCTGGTGCGCCTCGTACTCGTCACGGCTCGGGTACATCTTAGAGATCAGCGCGTCGAAGTTAGGGTCGGCGCGCAGAGAGCGCTTGGACACCAGCTTCTTCCTGCAGGTGGGACACTCTTTATTCCTGCAGCAGAGAGCGAGAGAAGAGCAGGGCAGCGCTGAGCAAGAGAGGTCTGAAACACTGGATCTGAAGCGGCGTCGGCTCCAGGCATGGGCTGAGCACACCCAATCAGAATTAGATCAAGAATGTGCTCATTTTGTATTTTATTTATTTGGGGTTTTTTTGTGCAGTGATTAAAACCAATCTGAAGCGGACTGTATTTTGAGAAGTTTAAAGATACCGAACGACGAAAATTGAAGCATTTTCTTTATTAGCTGAATTCCGCAGAGCTTCAGTCTGTTGCAGTAAGCAGAGGCGAAACGAGGCGAAAAGGGGCAGAATTATGTGCGCGAGTTATGAGGAGTTGATACATGAATATGTATCATAGAGGGCTGGGTATCGATTCAGATGTCCCGATTCGATTCTCCTTTTTTTTTTAATTACATTCAGTGAATATAGTTTTAATACAAATGCTATAGATATTTCTAAAAACTGAACAGTAAACATCAGTTTACAAATGGTGAATTAATAAAAAGAAAATAAGAACCACATGCCTGTATTTTAAACCTATACTTTTTTTGTATGGGTCCTTTTTTAAACAATAATAGGGCTATAAAATGATCTTAATTTTTCTGGTAATCAGATGAAGGCACAAAACATTAATTTAATTTATCCTAATCAAATGAAAATTAAACCCTATTTTTTTTTTGGCAAACAAAGTGCTGCACAAAAGAGGTTTACTGTTAAAATTAAAAATAAAAAAGATGTGATTATTCCTTTAAAAATAAAAATGTATTAATATTTATTCGCAGTAGTAGCATTGATTCTTAAGACTATATTCTGACAGTAGAACGTTAAACTAAACTTTTATTTTGATGGGTTGCCGTGAGGAACTTGCAGCTGCTGTGTTTGTGATATGACGGTAGTTTTGTTAAATTAAACGGTAAAATGCTAATGAATTGACTCTCAGAGCAGCTGGAGATGACGTTCGTGTTCATATCATCATATAGTGAGCCGGCAGAAGCTGAAAACACCGCGAGCAACATCCGCGCTTTAGTATGTGTGTAGTAAACAAAAAAAGTGCGCCGCACCATCCGCCATTCATTCACTGCGGAAATCATGGCGCCTTGTGCGTGATATCAAATGCTTCCGCAGATTTAAAGTATTACTGTAGCATTTCACCTGAGCATTGTGAATTGCGCGTATGGCCATGATAAGTGTTTAATGAATGACAGGATTTCTGTTGTAACATCGCACAAGTAAGTAAGTGTGACATCTAGTGGAGAAGACTAATGAAAAGATTCACATTAATCAGATCTTGTTAAATGTGTGCTGAAATAAATCCGAAAAGATCGATTCGCCAGCTTGGAGAATCGATATCGATTGTCGTCATTTAAAACAACGATTAATCGGAAATCAAAGTTTTTTTTTTTGCCCAGCCCGAAGCATAGTAGACTACCACTGAAATTATTGAGAAGCTGAATAATGTTATAAAAAAAAACCCACTCATTCCAGAACATGCATTCACTGCATGGAATGGGGCAGATAGAGTTAAATGCATGAGGCTGTACAGTTTCGTCTGAACGCTTGCCCCTTTTGGCTTGCGTTAATGCTTGTGAACTAAGAATGAAAAACTGAAAGTAAAAACACATGCGATTGAAAGTTGCATGCGTAGCAACAGTCAGCTTGACTCTAATATCCAGTGAAGCAAACTATTCGACTTTTTTGTGAAATTCCACCGCTTTGAATTGAAAGTAGGTCTGTCATTTACGTGATTCGTGTAATTCATAATTATTGTGACGACAATAGCATTTTTCTCTTTTGCATTTTCAACATATTCAAATTGAATGGGTGCATATTTTAAACTAAAAAAAATATATATATTAATTTTGCGGTCACGATGAGTACTAAAAAAAAAGTATTCTTGTCTTTTACTGGTCTTTGTCTTCTTTGATTGATGCCACTAAATCATTTAATCCTTTATTATTAGTTCCTTACATTACATAGGGTCTGGTCTTTAACAAAACAATGCTAGACATGATTAGTGTCGGACCGACCGATATTGTTTTTTTTGACAGCCGATGCGATATCTTGGAAAGCAGGGTGGCCAATGGCCGATATAAAGCAGATATAATTTTATTTATGTAAATAACATTTAAAGGGGTCTTATGATGCGATTTAAATTTTTCCTTTTCTCTTTGGAGTGTTACAAGCTCGGTGCATAAAGAAGATCTGTAAAATTACAAAGACTAAAGTCTCAAACCCAAAGATATTCTTGATAAAAGGTTAAGAGTCAGCCACACCTACCTAAAACAGCTTTTTCTAACACGCCCCCACATGTCTACCTTACTATGTGGGAAGATTTGTATAATGCCACCCAAATGTGGTCTTCTTTCACGACAAAGAAAGAAGGCGTAACTTTTATTCTCGCTGTGTGCTTCGTTGTGAAAGCGAAAATACTTTGTTTGGTCTTCCAAAAGAAGACAATAACCGCTTCGTCATGCCTAGAGCTGATCAATGCTGGTCGCTGAGGAAATACATCAACTTTGCGCTGTGGATCGCTGGATCGGCTTTCACCGTGGACGAAGCGGAGTCCAGCCCGGGTCATCACATGTGGTTGCCGCAAGCCTCCTTTGTCGAATTCTCGCCGTTCTCAAGCCCGCGGCCTCTGCTCGCTCTAACCCTCCGGCCGTTCCTCACTCCAGCCCCCGGCCTCTGCTCACTCTAGGCGCCGTGTGTGAAGGTGTGTGTTTCGTTGTGAAAGCGAAACTTTTGTTTGGACTTCCAAAAATGGACACGACTATCAGTGGTTAAGTTGTATTTACAACACTTTTCCAGAACAGTTTAACCCAAATATTGAGATGTGTGCAGCAAATTTTATTGAGGACTGTTTCCTGATTCTGGTAGATTAGACTACAATGCCATCTGTTCTGACTCACAGACTTTAAGTAAGTTTTTTATATTTAAAGAATTTTTATATTCTATATATTTAAAGCGAGTTTTTTGGGCAATGTAGAGTAGGGCTTGTTGTTTGTCATTTCTCCGATCACAAATGCAGACATGGTTTTATGTTACGCGGCGCGATGCAATGCAACGCAACGCTTAAAAAGACAGTATGTCATTATAATCTGTAATTATGTCCCTACTGGATGCAACGAATGCCTCATTTATTATGGGTTTTAATGTTTTGTCTCGTCACTCCGGCCGGACACGGCATCAACAGTATGTTGAGGGGCGTAACATTTCTGTCACACGATTGAGGTTTTCGGCCAATCACAATGCTTTGGATAGCTGGCCAATCAGAGCACACGTCTCTTTTCAGAACGATGAGCCTTGTAAAAAATCGATGCGTTTCAGAAAGGCGGGGCATAGAGAGAAACAATAATGTACAGTATGTGAAAAAAATTGTTTTTTTAACCTTAAACCGCATAAACACATTTCATTACACCAAATAACAAAATAATGTTCTTTTTAGCAGCATCATAGACCCCTTTAAAAGTTTTTAATAATTGAAAATGGATTAAAAATGTATTTGTAAAATAAACATACTTATAGACTACTTAGATGACAAAGTATTTTTCACAAATAATTAAATATTTAATAAAAATATAATTAAAAAGGAAGTAAACTAACCAACAGAGCACTCAGTATTCTGGGAAGTTTGTGTGCATTGGGAATCATATTTTTTCAAATAAAGCCAAGGTAACACTCATTTTACACACAGCACACAGTGGAAATGACATGAATATGACAGTGGGAAAATGCATAAAGCGCAGCATAATTAGAAATCATGATTTTAAAGTTTGTCGATCATGTGTCTCCAGTCAAGCAGAACTCTCCTCCTGTCCGTATTCAATTCACACGGAATTCCGAACGCATAGAACACGCGATCATGCAGGTTACATGCACACTTCACAAGATCTCACATCTGGAGTCGACTAAGTCTGCAAGTTTTGAGAAATTAAATGTTCATTAGTCATTCAAAGATTTGTTTAAATGATATTAATGCGTATTTGCTGAATGCTGACGGCAAACAAGAAAGTATTATAATGTTTGCCTTTCTATTACTAGCAATATAAAAGCAATCGCTATACATTTTTGTATACATTTTAATTCATTTGTTTAACAGTTCTATCTGATTATTAGACAGACTTCTATCAGTATTAATCAGAACTGTTAACGACGACGGCGAACAAGAGAGAGAATGTGAGCACTGTGTGTTCAGGTGCTGCCGCTCTCAGCGTCGTCAAAATAAAAGTACCGCCTCGAACGCATCGGCCAAACAGGAAAACTTATCGGCCGATGCGATATTTAAAAAATGCCAAATATCGGCCGATATATCGGTCGACCACTAGACATGATTATGGCCTTGTTTGGTATAAATAAAAAAGTTTAGTCATTTAGTAGATGCTTTTATCTGAAGTGGCTTAGAGTAGGGCTGTCATTTAGGCTGACGTGCATTTTTAGTTTAAAATAATCACCAGTGTAGAAACAATGAAACTATTCAATAAAGAAAAAAAAGGTTATTTTGTTGTGAAAGTGCATGATATTCTAGGCTGCCCATTTTTTTAGTGTTCATATAATATAGTTAATATAGTTATTGTAGCCATATCTACAGTGTACACCCCCCGGGATATGTGCCAGCCCACCCTTCTATCGCTGTCAAGAGGCCTCACCCGGAGCGCAGCGCGGTGACGATGCACTCGGAGCAGAAGCGATGCAGACACTCTTTGGTGGTCATAGTGTTCTTCAGCATGTCCAGACAGATGGGACACATCAGCTCGCTGTGGAGGCTTCTGGGAGACACGTCGATCTCCGTGCTGTCCATGATCGCCTCCTGAAACAACAGCGCACATGACCACACGCTTCAAACAGCAGAGCAGCAGCTGATCTACACACTTCTCCACATGACTAACGTTTGCAAACTGCCATGAGGTTTTATTTTGTGGGCGGAGTCTGTCTGGTGGCAGAAAATGACCGTTTTAAAGTAGCAGTCTATGGAAGCCATGGAATAAAAGAACAAAAAAAGTAATTTTTAGTTTATATTTCCAGATTATGGCTTTATTCTCAGTTCCTAGATTATATCTCACAATTCTGATCAACCGGTCATTCTCTCTTTGCCCCTCGGCTCAGAATCATGAGTTTATATCCCACACTTATAGTGTTAGATGATGTTGGGGTGTGTTATAGTGAGTGTCTGAGTGTGTATGTGTGTTATAGTGAGTGTCTGAGAGTGTGTGTGTGTTATAGTGAGTGTCAGAGTGTGTGTGTGTGTGTGTGTGTGTTTGTGTGTGTGAGTGTGTGTGTGTGTTATAGTGAGTGTCTGAGAGTGTGTGTGTGATAGTGAGTGTGTGTGTGTGTGTGTGAGTGTCTGAGAGTGTGTGTGTGTTATAGTGTCTGAGTGTGTGTGTGTTATAGTGAGTGTCTGAGAATGTGTGTGTGTTAGAGCGAGTGTCTGAGGAGGGGTGCTGTGGGTGTTGTGTTGTGTGTGTGTTTGTGTGTGTTTGTGTGTGTGTCTGTGCGTGTGTGTGTGTTTTTGTGTGTGTGTTTTTGTGTGTGTTTGTTTGTGTGTGTGTGAGAGAGTGTGTGTGGGGGTGGGTGTGTGTTATAGGGTTGAGTGTCAGAGTGTGTGTGTGTGTGTGATAGCGATGGTCTGAGCAGGGGGTGTGTGGTATAGCGGTGTGAGTGTGTGTGTGTTATAGTGAGTGTCTGAGAATGTGTGTGTGTTATAGCGAGTGTCTGAGTGGGTGGGTAGAGTGTGTGTTGAGGTGTGTGTGTGTGTGTGTGTTAGTAGGGAGTGTCTGAGAGTGTGTGTGTGTTATAGTGCAGGGTCGGAGTGTTTGTGTGTGTTATAGTGAGTGTCGAGAGTGTGTGGTTATAGTGAGGTGTGAGAGTGTGTGTGTGGTATAGTGGTGTTGAGAGTGTGTGTGTGTTTCTAGTGAGTGTCGAGTGCGTGTGAAGGGTCTGAGAGTTGTGTTATAGTGAGTGTTAGGGTGTGTGTTTTAAGGGCAGTGTTTGAGTGGGTTATAATGATGGGTGTGTTATGTGAGTGTTGAGAGTTTGGTATATAGTGAGTGTCTGAGAGGTGTTGGATTAATGAGGGTCTGAGATGTGTGTGATGTGTGTGTTATAGTGAGTGTGGTGGGGTATGTGAGGTCTGAGAGTGGTGTTGGTGTTATAGTGAGTGTCTGAGTGTTGTGTTATAGTGCGTGTTGAGGTGGTGTGGGTGTGTTATAGTTGAGTGCTAAGAGAGTGTCTGTAGTGTGTTTAATGAGTGTCTAAGCGAGGTGTGTGTGTGTGTGTGTGATAGTGAGTGTCTGAGAGTGTGTGTGTGTATTTAACTGAAATTAGTGAAAAATTAGTGTTACTATTGTCATTTTGCATTATTGAAACACTATTTTCCTAATTAATGCTGTACAGTGCTTTGACACAATCTGTATTGTTAAAAACGCTATATAAATAAAGGTGACTTCACTTGACTTATAGGCGTGTCTGAGAGTTGTGTGTGTATAGTGTTGACGTGTGTGTTGTGTTATAGTAGTGTTAGCGGTGTTTGTGTTATAGTGAGTGTCTCTGAGAGTGTGTGTGTGTTTAGTGAGTGTCTGAAGAGTGTGTGTGGTTATAGTGAGTGTCTGAGTGTGTGGTGTTATAGTGAGTGTCTGAGAGTGTGTGTGTTATAGTGAGTGTGTGAGAGTGTGTGTGTGTTATAGTGAGTGTTTGAGTGTGTTATAATGAGTGTGTGTTATAGTGAGTGTCTGAGAGAGTGTCTGAGAGGGTTGGGTGTATATTGAGTGTCTGAGAGTGTGTTTGTGTGTGTGTGTGTATGAGAGTGTGTGGGTGTGGGTGTGTGTGAGTGAGGTCTGCGAGGTGTGTGTGTGTGGGTATAGTGAGTGTTATGAGAGGTTGTGTGTGTGATGTGAGTGTTATCGTGAGGGTATGGTGAGTGAGGTGGTGGTGTGTTCTAGTGAGTGTTTCTGAGAGGTTTGTTGTTATAGTGAGTGTCTGAGGAGTGTGTGTGTGTGTGTGTGTTTATAGGGCAGTGTCAGGGTGTGTGTGTTGTGTTATAGTGAGGTATGCGTGTTGGGTGTGTCACTAGGGTTCTGAGAGGGGGTGTGTGTGTTTTTGTGTGTGTGTGAGAGTGTGTGTGTTATAGTGAGTGTCTGAGAGTGTTTGTGTTATAGTGAGTGTCTGAGAGTGTTTGTGTTATAGTGAGTGTCTGAGAGTGTTTGTGTTATAGTGAGTGTCTGAGAGTGTGTTATAGTGAGTGTCTGAGTGTGTGTGTGTGTGTGTGTGTGTGTTTAGTGAGTGTCTGAGAGTGTGTGTGTTATAGTGTTGTTGGTGTCTAGAGTGTGTGTGTGTGTGTGTTAAGTGAGTGTCGGAGAGTGTTGTGGGTGGGTGTAAGTGAGTGTCAAGAGAGTGTCTGTGTGTGTGTGTTAGAGGAGTGTCTAAGAGAGTGTCTGGCGGGTTATAGTGAGTGTTGAGAGGGTGTGTGTGTTTTAGTGTCTAAGGAGTTAGTGTCTGTGCGTGTATAGTGAGTGTCGGAGCGTGGTGTGTGTGTGTGTGTGTGTGTGTTATCGTGAGTGTCTGAGAGTGTGTGTTGTGTGTGTTACGTGAGTGTCTAGAGTGTGTTGTGTGTATAGTGCGTGTCGAAGAGAGTGTTGTGTGTGTTAAGTGAGTGTCTAAGGAGTGTCTTGGTGTATAGTGAGGTTAAGAGAGTGTCTGTGCGTTGTTATAGGGAGTGTCTGAGAGTGTGGGTGTTGTTATAGGTGAGTGTCAAGAGAGTGTGTGTGTGTGTGTTATAGTGAGTGTCTAAGAGAGTGTCTGTGCGTGTTATAGTGAGTGTCTGAGAGTGTTTGTGTTATAGTGAGTGTCTGAGAGTGTGTTATAGTGAGTGTCTGAGTGTGTGTGTGTTATAGTGAGTGTCTAAGAGAGTGTCTGTGCGTGTTATAGTGAGTGTCTGAGAGTGTTTGTGTTATAGTGAGTGTCTGAGAGTGTGTGTTATAGTGAGTGTCTGAGAGTGTGTGTGTGTGTGAGTGAGTCTGAGAGTGTGTGTGTGTGTGTGGGATAGGAGTATGTCTGAGAGTGTGTGTGGGATTTAGTGAGTGTCGTGATGCGGGTGTGTTATAGTGAGGTCTGAGAGTGTGTGTGTATAGTGAGTGTCGAGATGTGTGTGTGTGTGGGTGTGGTATAGTGAGTGTCTGAGGAGTGTGTTGTGTGTGTGTTATAAGTGAGAGTCTGAGAGTGTGTGTTATAGGGAGTTTGAGAGTGTGTGTGTATAGGCGTGTCTGAGAGTGTGTGTTCTAGTGAGTGTTGAGAGTGTTGGGTGGTCGTGTGTGTGTTAAGGAGTGTCTGAGAGTGTGGTGGGTGTGTGGTGTTGGTTATAGTGAGTGATTGAGGTGTGGTGTGTGTGTTATAGTGCGGTGTCGTGAGAGCTGTGTGGTTATAGTGAGTGTCTGAGAGTTGTGTGTGTTAAGTGAGTGTCTGAGAGTGTGTGGCTGTGTTGTGAGGTGTTATAGTGAGTGTCGAGTGAGGGGGTGTGTGTGTGTTATAGTGAGTGTTGAGAGTGTGTGTCTGTGTTATAGGAGGTCTGAGAGTGTGTGTGGGGGTTATAGTGAGTGTCGGAGGAGATGTGTGTGTGTGTGCGTGTGTGTGTGTGGTGTTATAGGAGGTCTGAGGGTGTGTTTGTGTAGCGTGAGGGTCTGAGTGTGTGTGTGGTATGTGAGTGTGGAGAGGGTGGTGTTCTAGTGAGTGTCGGAGTGGTGTGGTGTGTGTGTTCTAGTGAGTGTAGAGGTGTGTGTGTGTGTTATAGTGAGTGTCTGAGTGTGTGTGTGTTATAGTGAGTGTCTGAGAGTGTGTGTGTGTGTGTGTGTGTGTGTGTGTTCTAGGAGTGTCTGAGAGTGTGTGGTGTGTGTGTGTGTGTGTACCTGTGGCGTTCGGTGGAGTTCGTACAAGCTCAGCTCCCATGTCTTACTGAGGGTCTGAACACTGACTGGATTCGCCATCATGACTTCACTGAGAGAAACGAAGCAGACGAACGAACACACACAAACACACACACACACACCACACAAACACACACACACACCACACACACACAAAAACACACACTTTCAGGACACTCAAACTCACATGAAATCCTAAACATGCACAAGAAGAGCCGAGTTCATGAAACAACCTTTACTACACAATCATTCTCTGTAGCAAACCGGGTTTTAAAAGTTTTATAAACCAATGAACTGTTATTATTATGACATGCATATTTTGCCCGCGTAGTATCACAGTATCGCATGTTTACAATTACGGCTGCTGAACACATGGCAATACTACAGCTCTCTTGTGTTCGTGTAATCCGCTGGTGATGAAGATCTGAGGAATGAATAAACAGCATCGCTCACACTCGGATGTCAGACTGTCATCTGCTGCTCATCTTTCTCAGCACACGCGACAAAAAACCGTCCTAAAATCCAAACATCCACAAACCGGATGTTGTTGTCTGCGGAGTCACCCCTCACTTCCTGCCCGATGCCCCCTGGCGGCCCAGTGCACAGTTGCACATCTCAAAAGCATGCGTCTTACGTCGCAAACACCTTTGCCAGAATATTATATTTTGGGATATACAGTGGGTACGGAAAGTATTCAGACCCCCTTAAATTTTTCACTCTTTGTTATATTGCAGCCATTTGCTAAAATCATTTAAGTTATTTTTTTTTCCTCATTAATGTACACACAGCACCCCATATTGACAGAAAAACACAGAATTGTTGACATTTTTGCAGATTTATTAAAAAAGAAAAACTGAAATATCACATGGTCCTAAGTATTCAGACCCTTTGCTGTGACACTCATATATTTACCTCAGGTGCTGTCCATTTCTTCTGATCATACCTGAGATGGTTCTACACCTTCATTTGAATCCAACTGTGTTTGATTATACTGATTGGACTATATAAAAAAAGCCACACACCTGTCTATATAAGACCCTACAGCTCACAGTGCATGTCAGAGCAAATGAAATCATGAGGTCAAAGGAACTGCCTGAAGAGCTCAGAGACAGGATTGTGGCCATGGCACAGATATGGCCAAGGTTACAAAAAAATTTCTGCTGCATAGGTTCCTAAGAGCACAGTGGCCTCCAGAATCCTTAATGGAAGACGTTTGGGACGACCAGAACCTTTCCTAGAGCTGGCCGTCCGGCCAAAACTGAGCTATCGGGGGAGAAGACCTTGGTGAGAGAGGTAAAGAAGAACCAAAGATCACTGTGGCTGAGCTCCAGAGATTCAGTCGGGAGATGGGAGAAAGTTGTAGAAAGTCAACCATCACTGCAGCCCTCCACCAGTCGGGGCTTTATGGCAGAGTGCCCCAACGGAAGCCTCTCCTCAGTGCAAAACACACGAAAGCCCGCATGGAGTTTGCTAAAAAAAACATCTGAAGGACTCCAAGATGGGGAGAAATAAGATTCTCTGGTCTGATGGCCTTAATTCTAAGCGGTGTGGAGAAAACCAGGCACTGCTAATCACCTGTCCAATACAGTCCCAACATTGAAGCATGGTGGTGGCAGAATCATGCTGTGGGTGTGTTTTTCAGCTGCAGGGACATGACGACTGGTTGCAATCGAGGGAAAGATGAATGCGGCCAAGTACAGGGATATCCTGGACGAAAACCTTCTCCAGAGTGCTCAGGACCTCAGACTGGGCCGAAGGTTTACCTTCCAACAAGACAATGACACCTAAGCACACAGCTAAAATAACGAAGGATGGCTTCACAACAACTCTGTGACTGTACTTGAATGGCCCAGCCAGAGCCCTGAAATTAAACCCAATTGAGCATCTCTGGAGAAACCTAAAAATGGCTGTCCACCAACATTTACCATCAAACCTGACAGAACTGGAGAGGATCTGCAAGGAGGAATGGCAGAGATCCAAATCCAGGTGTGAAAAACTGGTTGCATCTTTCCCAAAAAGACTCATAAAGTGTATTAGATCAAAAGGGTGCTTCTAAAAAATACTGAGCAAAGGGTCTGAATACATAGGACCATGTGATATTTCAGTTTTTCTTTTTAATAAATCTGCAAAAATTCAACAATTCTGTGTTTTTCTGTCAATAATGGGTGCTGTGTGTACAGAATGAGGGAAAAAAATTAACTTAAATGTTTTTAGCAAATGGCTGCAATATAAAAGAGTGAAAAATTTAGGGGGTCTGAATACTTGCCTTACCCACTGTATTGAATATTACCACAGTTATTCAAAACCCAAAGCTCCTTTTCATGAGCCCTGTGTACATTTCTGTACAAGATGAAAGAAAATTGGCCAGAGAGATGCTGGAAAAATCACAGTAAACACGAAAAGCAAGGACTGATGAAGCAAAAACTATTTTATTTTATTATTTATTTATTTTACTGTCAGAGTTGGGGCGCTGTGAATACAGTTATGTACACAGTATAAATAAAATAAATACAGTGTAGGATCCATTGTCAAAACCTGCCGTTTTTTTTCTCTGGGTCGGTGCATTTCTCAGAGCAGAAATTTAATTCTCAAAACTAATTGTTCAACCTCCAATAATTAGTACTGTATTATATCATAAAAGCAGGTTCTCATTATGTGAATAAGTGCGATTGCTTTGGTACCTTCATGGCAATTGATTATGTTCCATTTATGCTGCGGTTTCTACAGATAGCTGCGAATGTCAGGTTGCTCAAAAGGTATTATATAGTTTTTCTGCGCGACCTAGTCTTACCCCTCAAAAACTAATCTTTAGGTCATCGTTATAAGTTCATTCAATGCAAAATGGTTAATTTTGAGTGTCTAAACTGTCAAGCACATTACTACAAATTATTATTTAGAGTTTTTAAATTTGGCATGAATTGTGCAAGGGTCTCTGACTTCACTAATGAAGCGAAGGTTAGCAGCCAATAGGTCGATCGTGAAGCCATGCTGAGCAGATGCACAGCAAATGTATGAAGCCTATAAGCAGAGGCGCGACAGTAACGAAGTACATTTACTTGAGTATTATTTTTTGTGGAAACTTATGACTTTAACTTCATTTGAAAGACAAATATTGTACTTTTCACTCCACTACATTTCTATCAAGGTCCTCGAAGTAGAAAGTCGTTATTATATAGCAGCTTTGAAAGTCAGTGGGTGATTTTTTTCTTCTCTAAAACGTGACTTTCTTTTTTCAGACAGTTTATCAGTAATCACACTTGTAGGGCTACATGAAGAGATTTCACAGCATTTTTTGAACACTGACCAATTCCAAATGTGATATTTATTTACAATAATAAGAAGTTAATATTGTGGTACACATTACACACAATATTGTCTGATTTTGCTAAATTGTGTACATGAAAATATTAGCTATAAAGCCACAGAAGAACTGTTGTGCATCTCCTAATAAAACACAAAAGGTGTTGGACTTGAAGCAGCACTGCACAGACCATTCTGTGTGTGACATCAAAGTACAGCGAGAGCGATTAGACAGCATTTCAAATGTTTGTTTCAATGTCAAATAAGTCTTGCTGTTTTGCTTTTGTGTTAAAGCAGTGTTGCTGTTGTAAAACTATACAGCTACGGTTGTGTTGCTGGGTTTTAAAGCAGGATTTTTTTCTTTTTCTTATCAGTCTGTATTTACAGGATTTCACTGTACTGTATTCAGCAGGTGTAATGTATTGTAAGTTGCTTCAGAAGTATTGCAAGTACTACGTACAACAATAAAACAGAAATTTACTTTTGGTACTTAAGTACTTTTAAAAGCAAGTACTTCTGCACTCTAAATAATGCTGTGTTAAATACAACCCAGTGATGGGTAAAATATGGACAAACCCAGCATTTGGGTTGTTTTGACCCAGCGGTTGGGTTACTATCCAGAAGGTTGGGTTAAACATTTAACACAACCGCTGGGTCAAAACAACCCAGTTGCTGGGTTTGTCCCTATTTTACCCAGCACTGGGTTGTATTTAACCCAGCATTTTTTAGAGTGTGTACTTTTACTTAAGTAAAAATCTGTCTTTTTTGTAAGTCGCGTTGGATAAAAGCGTCTGCTAAATGACTAAATGTAAAGTAAAAGTAAAAACTTTTACTTGTAATGGAGTAATATTTGACCAGCAGTATCTGTACTTTCACTCAAGTAATGGAGTTGAGTACTTACAAATACAAAACCGCTGTATGAGCATATGACACTCAAACTAGCTCTCGGCTGGATAAAAGAAGCCAGTGTCACACTAGTAGCCTCAAGTTTTAATGGATGACGATTGTAATCAAGGTGAAGATGATTGCAGTGACATACAGGAGTCGTACATTAGGCGCGCGTGTGTCTGTTATTACTGACACAAACCAACCATGGTTTATATGCAGTGCTTTGGGGTCTCTTGTGGTCTTGTTTGGTATTGCAGGTTGACTTAGTGCTTACAGCTTTTGTTAAAATTACTGTATAATTGAGCTTTACAGTTTTTTACGATTGCTTACACACTAAAATTAAACTTTTCCAACAATTAGCAAAACCTTACACTCAAGGAGCAAAACACAAGGCTAGATTTGCACAACTGTAAGCACATTGTCAGCTTCACACTATTTGCAAAACATTACACACAGTGATTCGCAAAACACTAAACACACTTGTATACATCAGACACAAGTATATCATGATGTCACTTCCTTGCCATTCCAAAGCACTGACTGTCAAATTACCACATCTATGAGCCAATCTGTTAAACACAGCCATCAGGTGCACAAACACATGATTGCTCAATTGTAGACACACCAATCAGGTTTAAGCACTATACAAATGCAGCAGGTAGGTTCACCTGCCTTCAACCAAAATGGAAGGAGTCAGAAGAAGAGTGAGAGTGAGAGTGAGAGTGAGGGTGAGAGTCAAGTCAAGTCAAGTCACCTTTATTTATATAGCGCTTTTAACAATACAGATTGTGACAAAGCAACTGAACAGCATTAATTAGGAAAATAGTGGCAATAATGCAAAATGACAATAGGAAACACTCATTTTTCAGTTAAGACAGTTCATCATGAATTCAGTGATGTCATCATCCAGCACAGTTCAGTTTAAATAGTATCTTTGCAATCATGTCAACGATATCGCTGGAAAAGAAGTGTCCCCAACTAAGCAAGCCAGAGGCGACAGAGGCAAGGAACCAAAACTCCATCGGTGACGGAATGGAGAAAAAACCTTGGGAGAAGCCAGGCTCAGTCGGGGGGCCAGTTCTCCTCTGACCAGACGAACCAGCAGTACGGAAAAATCAATTTAAGACGTAATAAAAACAGACGATGAATAATATTAACAGCAATTATTATATGATGCAATCAAACTTATAGCAAAATTTGGTAGTTCTGTATGTTGTTTCAGGGTTGGCATCATCTGAGGTCCTCTGAGGAGTTACATCATCTCTTCTCAGGTGTTCTGGATCCAGACTGAAGCTTGTGTAAATCCTAGCTACCACGGGATGTCAATCCCAGCAGAAACAGAGAAACAAATAGAGACATAATTAGAATAGCTGCTGCTCCAACCAAGCAAAAATTGATTTGTTTAACCCAAACTAAAAAATAATAATTTGATCAGATATAACTGCAGTAAAAAAATTATGAGATGCATTATTTGAATGCTTGGCCAAAGAGATGTGTCTTTAATCTAGATTTAAACAGAGAGAGTGTGTCTGAACCCCGAACGTTATCAGGAAGGCTATTCCACAGTTTGGGAGCCAAATGCGAAAAAGCTCTACCTCCTTTAGTGGACTTTGCTATCCTAGGTACTACCAAAAGTCCAGAGTTTTGCGACCTTAGGGAGCGGGATGGATTGTAGCATGGTAGAAGACTAGTTAGGTATGCAGGAGCTAACCCATTAAGGGCCTTATAGGCAAGTAATAATATTTTGTAACTGATAGGTAGCCAGTGCAGAGACTGTAAAATTGGGGTAATATGATCATATTTTCTTGACCTGGTAAGGACTCTAGCCGCTGCATTTTGGACTATCTGTAGCTTGTTTATTGAAGATGCAGGACAACCACCTAGCAGTGCATTACAATAGTCCAGTCTAGAGGTCATGAATGCATGAACTAGCTTTTCTGCATCAGAAACAGGTATCATGTTTCGTAACTTGGCAATGTTTCTATGATGGAAGAATGCTGTTTTTGTAACATGGGAAATATGATTTTCAAAAGACAAGTTGCTATCTAATATAAAACCCAGATTTTGACTGTAGAGGAAGTAACCGTACATCCGTCTAGTTGCAAATTGTAATCCAAGAGATTCTGTGTACTGTCTTTTGGTCCAATAAGTAATATATCTGTCTTATCCAAATTCAATAGGAGAAAATTATTGGTCATCTTTTCTTTTTACATTTTAACACACTCTGTTAGTTTAGATAATTTAGAAGTTTCATCTGGTCTTTTTGAGATATATAGTTGAGTATCATCGTCATAACAGTGGAAACTAATCCCGTATGTCCTAATAATATTACCAAGTGGCAACAAGTATATCGAAAATAGCAGAGGACCTAGGACAGATCTTTGTGGCACTCCATACATTACTGGTGATAACTGAGATGACTCCCCATTCAAATTAACAAAGTGGTAGCGATCAGACAGGTAGGATCTAAACCATCTTAAAGACTGCCCTTGGATACCTGTTAGTTTTGTAATCGATCTATGAGTATGTCTTGATCTATAGTGTCGAACGCAGCACTTAGATCAAGTAAAACTAGCAATGAGATCCAGGCTTGGTGTAACGCAAGAAGCAAGTCATTTGTAATTTAACAAGTGCAGTTTCTGTGCTATAATGGGGCCTGAAACCTGACTGAAATTATTCATATAGAGATAATTTTTTTGCAGGAAGGAACACAATTGAGCAGACACAACTTTTTCTCAAATTTTAGATATAAAAGGAAGATTTGAGATGGGTAAGTAATTTGCCAGTTCACTAGGATCTAGTTGAGGTTTCTTAATAAGAGGCTTAATAACCGCCAGCTTGCATGTTTTTGGGAAGGGACCACAGGGACCTAAAGACCACGACGAGTTAATAATATTGAGAAGCAGTTCTTCTGCTACAGGTAACAACTCTTTTGTAATTTAGTGGGTACAGGATCTAACAGGCATGTTGTGGGTTTAGATGCAGTGATAAGTTTATTAAGCTCTTCCTGTCCTATAGCTGTAAAACACTGCAGTTTATCTTAGTGGAGGGTGGAGAGTGGAGTGAGGGAGGTGAGGGTGAGAGGAGGAGAAGGAGGTAGAGGAAGAGGCAGAGGAAGACCTGAAGCAGGAGGAGAACGTGCACAAAGAAGAAGAGGACAAAACTTATCAAATGACATTTGTGCAACACTAGTGGACCATGTTGTGAAACACGGATTGACGCTGAGGGAGGCTGGACTGAGAGTTCAGCCAAATCTTAGCAGATATACAGAGGCATCTGTCATAAGGACTTTTCGACAGGAGAACAGGGAAAAGAAGATCTGTCTACAGTTAAAGTAATCAGCCGCTTATTGTATGCACCATATCAACACTTGTGATACCCCTTCCTGTGACATTATACAGTAAGTTACATGTATTATTCTCTACATAGTATTGAGGGTCTGGAACGACAAGGAGGAAGGGGGCCCATATTCAAGCAAGAACAAGAGAGAGAGATAATAAACATGGTTTTATATGGCCAATAATGCTATCAGGCTCAGAAACATTATCGGTGACCATGCCATTTTCAATAATGTCCATCAGGTCTCTGTCAACACTGGCACGCATCCTGAAAAGACATCAGGTTCAAATGAAACAACTTTATCGAGTGCCTTTTGAGCGGAATTCAGAGAGGGTCGAACGGCTGCGGCATGAGTATGTGGAGGTTTGTATTGTTCACTTTAGCACTGTGATGTTGCATACACCACACATTACTTTTTTACATTGACTGACCGTAATATATTAGACCTATCCTGAACTACACAATGTTGTCTTTCACTGTATTTCAGAGAGTTTTGCAGATGGATGCTGAGGAAATCCTGCATGAATTCATATATATTGATGAGGCAGGGTTCAACCTCACAAAAGCAAGAAGGATAGGCAGAAATATCATTGGCCACAGGGCTATAATCAATGTCCCAGTGTAACGTGGGGGTAACATCACCCTTTGCACTGCCATTTCACAGCATGGGGTTCTCCTCCGTCATGCCAAAATGGGCCCTAACAACACCTCACATTCTCGCATTTTTGGACCGATTGCACCACATCGTCACAGCAGGTAATGAAATGCACCAGATACAATACACTGTCATCTGGGACAATGTGTCATTCCACCGCTCTGCTTTGGTCCAGAACTGGTTTCAACACCATCCACAGTTGACAGTACTATACCTTCCACCATACTTTCCGTTTCTAAACCCTATCGAAGAGCTTTTCTCTGCATGGCGGTGGAAGGTTTACGATCTCCAGCCCCAGGCTCAGGTACCCCTCATTCAGCCCATGGAGGACGCCTGTGACCGAGTCAAAGCCGCAGCTGTGCAAGGATGGGTTCGACATTCAAGACGGTTCTTCCCGCATTGTCTTGCTAATGAAGATATTGCTTGTGATGTTGATGAAATTCTCTGGCCAGATCCAGCTAGGCGAAGAGATAATGTATAGTATGTTTACTGTAGTATTTTCTGTACAATATTGTCAGTTTTTTCAGATTATTTCTTATGTTTGTTGTTGTTGTTATTTACTGTAATTGTAACCTGTACTGGATACAGTATTTTACGTGTGTCTGTTGTTTGCTGAGCTAACAGTGTTATGCACACTACTGTAGTAGCATGACAACTGGGACATGTTTTGTTGTGAATCTCCATGTTGACTGATTTGGGTAGATGGAGCGAAATCAATGATATTTTCGTCAGTCTGCAGCATTGGTCTTGTTTGGTGAACTATTGTATAGTTGCACTTTCTCTGTGTACTTCATTTACAGTACTCTAATCACTGAGAAGTAGACTTGCTAAAAGTGTTTTAGCTTAGCAACAGCAGTGTGTAACTGGTTCAAAAAGATTAAAGTCATATGAAATGTGTTTCGTATGGTAACAAAATATTGTTTTGATAAAGTTGTGTATAGTTTTGACAAAAGTGTTCCATTTTGCAAATGATCTGAAGTGTTGTGCTACGTTGGTGTAGGGTTGTTAATTGTGTGTAGTGTTTTGACAAACCGGGCCCTGTTTTCATAATTGTGCTTACAGTTTTTGCCTATTGCTTGAACACTTTTTGCAAAACTTCGGCTCATTGTGTCAAAACTTTGCACACAAGACACAACACTGGGAAATAAACCAGTCACATCTATGTCGAAATGAAACTGCTATCAAAACCTAGCAATCCTTTGTCAAAATGTCACTCTGATGACAAAATGATACACACTTGCATCATATGAATACACTTTCAGATCAGCAGCAACACACTAGTGTACTTTATATAAAACACTGCAGTCTTTAATTTTCACTGTTTTTATTCAGTTAATCAGGTAGCATTCTGTGAAGCTCAATGCAACACTTACAGTTTTTGTTCTGTTTTTTTCCAACAAAGGTTTTCACAACAACCAAAAATGAAAGTACTGAAAGGTTACCAATGACATCAACTCAATACGGCACATCACAGTACTATACTTTACAGTACAGTACAGTAAAATGCAGTAAGCAAAAAAAAAAAAAAAAAAATAATACAAAAACTAAACACAAAATACACTACTGTAAATAAAGAAAAACAGGCCAATTGTGCGTGGGTGGGATTACAGATCCTGCCGTCTGTTTGGGTCTGGACACAGGATCTCATCAACGTTGCTCTAATATCATCTGAAATATTTTTCCGTGCATAGCCTCTTCGACCATGCCCTACTCCTCTCTCTCTTTGTCTTCCTCTACCTCTACCTCTTGCTCTCCCTGCCTCCATGCTTGCAAAGTTCTTAAAATGGCTCAACGGAGGCCTATTTGTGGTTGGCTGATCGGTGATCAGTTTTGTAAGTAAGTGTTTTCAGGTGTGTGTCTAAGTGTTTTCAATCACCCAATGTGTTTTGTATTTTGAATAGATGTGTTTTCCCAATGGTACCCATGAAATTTCATTTATGAACGAAGTGTCTTAAGTATGAAATAGTGTGTAGTGTCTAGGAGCAAGTGTGTTACAGAATTGCAAATAATGTGCAAAGCAGCGCTTTTGTTAAGGTATGGTTACACTGTGTTTAAGATATAGTAACAAAAGCTTCAAGTTTTGTTAATTGGTCTAAGCATGTGTCTATGGTGTTCAAGCAATAGGCTAAAACTGTAAGCAATCGTAAAATGATACGTAAGTTGCTGATAGAATATGCAGTGACATTTTTGCAAAGTATGTTTGCAAAAAAAGCACCGGAATGTTTGGAATTTATCTGGAATGTTTTTTAGTTCAAAAATATTACATGTAATTGAAAAGGAATAACATACAATACAAAGGTTTTTTAGGAATGAAAAGGCTGAATGATTTGGAGAGGAGGGACTTGGAGTAAGAAGGTTTGAGAAGCAATGATTTAGGTAAACGCAGGCAAGTTATGCGGGGGTACTAGAAATGGAACTGATTTTGTCATTAATTTTTTTAAATTGACTAATTAAATGAATGCATATAAGTACATGCCAGCAAGCGTTTATTCAATCATTTTTAAAGTATTTTATTTTTATTTATCACTTGGTAGATCTTGGGGAGTTTCTCATTTGAAAAGTAGATCACACAAAAAAATGTGGGCACCCCTGATTGTAGATCAACCAATGTAACCAGTTTCATACACTCCTGCATGCCAACGGTTTAGCCTTTCTAAGTTTTAGTTTCGCCTTGGTACCTATATTTCTTTTTTATCACAAACGATGTTGTAATGTGGTGTGTGAGTGTGTGTGTGAGTGGTGTGGTGTGTGTATGTGTGAGAGTGTGTGTGTGAATGAGTGAATGAGAGAGAGAGTGTGTGTGTGTGTGTTTGTGTTTGTGTTTGTGTGCTTGTGTGTTTGTGTGTGTGCTTGTGTGTGTGTGTGGGTGTGTGTGTGGTGTGAGCGTGTTTGTGGTGGAGTGTGGTGTTTATAGTGATCAAGCATGGTTCTGTGTTCATGCATAATGTGTGAGTGTGCATAATGTGTGCACCTCCGTGAGTGAGGATTAGTGTGTGTGTGTGTATGTGTGTGTCCAGCAGTGATTAGTCTGGTCAGTAGAGCTGTTGTGTATTCACTCAGGCCATTAGCATATTAATGCCCGTCTCTCTTGATCTCTCTCCCTTTCTTTCTTTCTGCTGTTCTGTGTTGCTTTTTCAGTTCCATCTGCACAGATAGATTGTCACACTATACTTCTGATTTAAGTTTTTTTTCTTTTTGATGTCAGATTTTCACCTGGTTGACTGTTTAGTTGAGACCGATTTCAGAGCTTCAGCTTACAGTGTCACTCCTTCACAGCAACACCCTTTTCACTTCATCTTTAGATATATCATTTTCAGTTAATGCTCTTTTTTCTCCCTCTAACTTCAAATGCTTAGTCAAAGCAAAGCAGAACTGTCTGGAGGCTGCTCTTTTACTGTGTAGGAGACTTAATTGAGTTAGTCATGGCTCATGTAATCATCAGTTTTGTCTTAGAGGTTTCCCCAAAATCTGGTTAAGACAAATAAAAACACAATACACAAGCAAGGCAAAAATTAGTAGTACAGCGCTAAAATACATGTCCAACTTTCTTGGCAAATCTGAGCACAGTTTGAAGTATTGTTGATGTCTCTTCTGAAACTCTATAGAGCAGGATTCACCAGCTTTTAAAGTTGTACAGTTGTGTGATTTATTTATTTCTTTATTTTTTAAATTAGGAGTGAAACATAGATTAAAACAATTAGAATTAATGCTAAAAATTGAGTTTGGGAGTAAATTGAAATAAGAAATATTGCCTGATAAATAATTGCGTTTAGTTGTTTTAGCATATTTCAAAGCTTGTTTAGTCTTGTTTGAATTAACTGAAGTCATTTTGAGTGGCTCCTGAAGCCCTGGTTAAGATCCACTGATCTAGAGGACGCACATCTCAAGAGAAACATCTGAGGAACAAGTGACTTTTCTCCCATTTAATCTCACCTGTCCTCTAAACTAAATAATCATTTGAGATAAGGTCACCTTAATATCTGAATAATCTGAAGACCGGAGAGAAAACCGAACCAAATCACCAGAACTGAGCTGTCTTCTTCTCAAAATGCTCCTTTTGGAGATTTGAAGGACCACGAACCCTTAGATGGTCCATTCTGGAGACGAGAGGGACGGTCAGGAGCGTGATGTCCATCCACAACTCCTGCTTCACACAAGCACAAGAATTGCGTTTGGACAATCAGCACCAGAGCGTCAACATCAGACCAGACGCATGAACTGAGAAGAGGAGCAGAAGAGAAGCAGTGGTCTGCTCCTGCTGTGTGGGGGTCTTCATAAGCAATCGGCCGGACACAATGGTCAGCGGTGAGAGGGTCAGCTGTGCGTCACAGTAGGATCCTCATGGCTTAAGCGATCAAAGCACACAGCTATATAATAGCAGCGGCCGACGGCAGCCTCTTAACCCATAACTCACACAGCCGCACAAAAGATCTGACACACATCAAAACATTCACTTTCTCTGGTTTCGACGGGCTGTAAATATAGTCTCCATGGAGTTTGACTAAACCCAAGCGGATCGATCTGTACCTCTCTCCCCGGCTTTGGAAAGAGAGTTTCCTCAGACTCTCAGTCAAGAGCCGCTTTCTTAAACAGCTCATGATGGAGCTTCATCACAGCGTAACGTTCCTCTGCAGATCAGATTCTCCAGAAGCGCTTACTTGTGGAATTATGCAGAATTTTTCTAATCTAATAACCAGGCCCACATGGGATCTGTGCCTGCACAACTCCAGATAGAAATGTCCACATTATTCATTTCCCCCCAAAGTCTGTGCAGAAAATGCAACAAACGTCTCCAGATACAGAAACATTCTGAACGAGATCTTTTAGACCCTAGAAACGCTTGCAGTGAAATGAACACTTCCCCACATAAAGAGCTTCAGAAGAGATCTCACGCCGTGCTCCAAACCAGCAATCACAAACGGTCAACAGCTGAGCCCTGTCTCTCTGAAGATGGTCCAGAGAAAGTAGCTGCAGATATTCCTCAGCGCGAGCTGAAGGTCTGATCCGCTGCAGCTCCTGCACTTCTTCTGCTCCCTCCTCACGCCGTCCCTCACATTTTGTGTCCCTTCTCTGGAGCTTCCCCTCCTCTTTCCCCCCTTCCTCCCCCCTTCTGCGCCCCTCATTTTATGCAGGACTGGGGTTTCCTAAGAGACTGGAGCTCAATGGAGAAAATGTCCAGCGACACAATGAAGCAGCCGAGGGAGAGAGAGCGAGGGAGCGATGGAGATACAGACACAGAGCTGAGCGTTGGTCCGGTGAGCAGAATCTGAAGAATAAAGCGTCGAGTTACGCTCAAAGCCTGGGCTGTGTACAGTCGTTCTCACCTTGTCCTGTTTGCTCAGTACGAGGGTCAAAGGGCAGCGAATCTCTCTGTGAAGTCTCTCTGTCACAAGCTTTTCTGCAGCAGCCCTCAAGAGCCATAAACCAAGAAAGTGTTCAGACTAAAGAGGAATGCGTGTTCCATTTAATGTGAATTTTTTTTTTGTTTTTTTTTTTTTCCCAAGGGCTGTGGAGAAAGAAACATAGTTTCCTAAATAGTGCTGATCAAACGATTAATCACATCCAAATAAAAGTTTGTGTTTACACAAAATATTTGTGTGTGCGGTGTAATTTATAAATACAAACACCATGCATATAAATATAAAGATTAAGAAAAATACTGTTTAAGTTGAAACATTTAAAACATTTTATTATAATATCAATTGTATTAAATATTGACAATGGAAAATATTTTCAAAAAATATATACTGTTTTGTGTGTATTTATATATACGTAATAAATATACACAGTACACACAGATATAGTATGTAAACAAAAACGTTTATTTTGGATGCGATTCATCGTTTGACAGCACTATTCCGTAATATAGAAGGAGAAATATATAAACCATGTAAAAATAACAGAATAATATATGGTGTGAATAGATATTTACAAGAATTGAATAAGTACACTCAGATATTGCCGCCTTTCAAAAATATGTCAAACAAACATAATTACTTATGTATCGCAATAGATGTATTTTATATTCAGTAATATACTTTATAATATATAGATGTTCATGTGATAAGATATGGTGCTGCATGTGTATCAATATATTGAACATATATTTACTCATGCAGTATATATACACACACATGTGGAATCGTATGTTTAACCATCATATTTTAAAATATAGCTTGTTTACAATAGCATAAGCACACCTGCTCATAATAAAGCAGTTAGTTAAGAGACTATCAGTGTGCTGAGAAGTGTGCAGCCATTACTTTTTACATAAAGTAACGGTAACACTTTACAATACTGCTGGTGCACAAATATGCATTCATTCATGCTTAACTAATGCACAGATAATCATGAGTTAATATATAACTCCATTTATTAATGACTACTACATCAGCAACTAATGAACATTCTATATGATTCATAGATTAAGTAATCAATAAATTGTTATGTTAAATGTGTCATAATGTGTTAGTTGCCTAATAATATATTATATTAACTAATGATGTAAATTCATTTGTTAATTGCCACAGTTGAAAATACCACAGTAAAAATTATTATCTTGTTTTCAGAAAAAAACAAGTCTAATTTAAGTGTGTTTTTGCTTGAAACAAGCTAAAATATCTGCCCAATGACGGTAATTTTTCAAACAGAAAACAAGATTATTTTGCTCGTTTCAAGCAAAAACTCCTTTAATTTTTGTTTTTTTTTCTGAAAAAAATATAATAATTTTTACTTGTCTAGAAAATCATTCTTGATTTAAGAATTTTTAGATATTTGGACTAGAAACAAGACAAAAACAGCTAAGTAAGAAAAGAATTTTTGCAGGCATTGATGTATGGTTTGTAGGATAGGACAATATTTGGCTGAGATACAACTATTAGAAAATCTGAAATCTGAGGGTGCAAAAAAAAAAAAAAATATTGAGAAAATCATCTTTAAAGTTGTTCAAATGAAGTCTTTAGCAATGCATATTACAAATCAAAAATAAAGTTTTGATATATTTACAGTAGGACATTTACAAAATATCTTCATGGAACATGATCTTTACTTAATATCCTAATGATTTTTGGCATAAAAGAAAAATCAATAATTTTGACCCATACAATGTATTGTTGGCTTTGCTACAAATATCCCCCAGCGACTTATGACTGCTTTTGTGCTGCAGGGACACAAATGTGTGCAAATACATTCACATTTATATGGGAACATATATGAGCAATATATACTCAATAAAGGATCAAACAATGAACATTTATTTTTGTCTTCATTTCTAAATATATTTGTATGTCTTAATATATAGGTCAATACATACATGGTCAATGCATATATTGCAGTATATTGAAAAATATAAGCACTAGTTTCCCATATATGGACATGTATTACGCAATATTTCGCATGATATTTTACATATACTTTTGTTCTGTAAGGGACAGCAGAAAGCACGCTGAGGTATTGCTTGTTGAGTGTGATTCTAGCTTTAAGCACAACACGCTCACTTCACATTATCACATTTACTTTCTGTACATAAAAATAATGAAGACTCAAGCGTTCATAAAGTCAGTTCTGGCATCTTTCCGTCCTGACATGTAAACTAGGGTTAGTCAGCTGCAGTCATGAACACACATCAGTTCACATCCTCTGAATCTATAATTGTTTGATAGTGCCCATAATGACTGAATGCATTCGTGTACGGCTTTCTTGTTGACACTTCATATTAACTTGCTTCTATGCTTTCTTGCTAAATATTGAAGAACAAAGGAAGTACAAATATCTAAGGATACTTGAATGAAGATGCATTTACTTGACAAGTAAAATTACTTAAGATTTTAAGTCTTGTTTTAAAAAACAATTATCTTAAATTGTTAGTTTTTGCTTAAAAAGGAAAGATTAGAAAACGGAGAGTTCAGGTCCTTGATTCTGATTGGTTTGAGCCAAGTTCGAAGTTGTTGTAAATTACTCTACAAACATACATCTTTGTTTACGTTTGTGTGTTGCTCTGCAAACACTTTGTTGCAACCACAACTGATTCTGAGGAGCTACATTGTTTGGCTGAAGAATACTGTTTTTATTAATATCAATACACTTTATTTGCTCTGTTTTATTTGTGAAACCGTACTGCGTATATGGAATAACCATTTTATAAAAATCAATAAGCCCCGTGAAGCCGCGGTTTACAGTGAATTTATAACAGCTAACTCCACTTCACGTCGTACCAACAACGCCCGTTAGCGGTTGATAAATTGCACTGTAAACACGGATTCTGGGGCTTAGTGCTTTATATTTTTTTCAGCAATGGCAGATAGTGTTGCTTCTTGAATTTTTTTTAGAAAGCAAGACTTAATATCTTAAATCATTGTACTTGTACAGTAAATGCATCTTGATTCAAGAACTTTTAGATATTTATACTAGAAAACAAGACAGAAATGACTAAGTAAGAAATTCTTTTATTTTTTTTCGCAGTGCAGAAATGCTATTATGCTATGGCATTCCTTACTGTGGTTGAAAATGATTTATACTATGGTGCGTATGTTGGTTATATCGTCCACCTCTCAGGCAGCAACACATCAGCCATTTTGTCAGGTTTGTGTTTGAGTTTCCAACATCTAAACATTGGTTTGTCAAAGAAGTGGGTGTGTGTTACTTGCAGACCGGTCAGATCACACGATCGGAGGCACTGGGGTGCTACGTGACGGTTATTGGGGAGCGTTTGGCCAGATTGTCCACCTTGCCGCTGAATAAAGTTATTTCCATCTGTTAAAGCGGTGTGGCGTGGGAACGAGTCCAGGGGTCAGGAGTGAGGGTCAAGAGGTCAGGGGTCACAGCCAGCTGGACAGCACAAGAGGAGGCCAGGGTGTGAAAGCTGGAGGTGGACCCTCTGGATGTTAACATTGAACTGAGGGGCCGCTGTGTGAAAGAAAGGGGCCCGCTGACCACCTCTGTGATCGAGCGCAGAGCACTGTGTGAGAGAAGATGCTCCAGAAGAACATCAATCACAGACAAGTGCCATGACTATAGCTGCTTCAGCACTTTAATCAGAAAATGAGGGAGATGTGCTGTGTGTGTGTGTGTGTGTGTGGCCGTGAATAAGGCGTGATTGTGCAGCGTGGGTCTCTTTCACGGCACATATCTTAATTCAGAGGCCTGCAGTGGATTACATCATCACACACACTGGATAGGGATGGGAAGATTCCTCGATCGCTCGGTGCACGCCTAGAAAAAGTTAACATGCGAAGTCGGCCATTGGTTTGCGATGCATCATTCTCACATATTTGCTCGGTTAAAAAACGATTTATTGAATATTTAATACTAGTGGTATGCATATACAACACCACGAGAGACCCGAGAAAAAAAAAAATGGATGTAGCTGCTTCATATGTATCTTTAATGTTTCGTATCGTTGGCTATGCATCGAGATACGTATCGTATCGTCTTGAGTCATGAGATGCACATCCCTACACTGGATCTTTGGATATTATACTGATAAAATAGGCCTGCATGTTTACTTTGAATGTAAAAATAACATCTTGCTTTTTGTTATTTTTAGATGTTGCTTTGTTCAGGCTTTGGAAATGTTGCATTATGTGGTTCAGGGTGCGTATGCAACAAGCTGTTACAATGTTTTGCCCATTGTCCAAAGAGAGCTTATGTATATTTCTTCACTATAAAAACCTTAGACAGCCAAGTGATGCAACCAAGCTTTCATTATCCAACAATAAACCCTCTTTACTTTATAACTATGACCTCTTAACTGATAGAGAACACAGTGTCATGACAGTCATGCATGTTTCATCCTTCATAATCTCCCTACGGCTGGGCAGCTCATGTGTCTGTGGTCTGCAGGCACTGAGGCGTCCACTGCTGGATCTGGCTGGCAGTAATAGGATTACAGGCGGCCGGCCTCGTCTCACTCCATGGGCTCCCTCTGACATCTTTTGTGCATCTCCAGCAACACTATTCACAGCCGTAGCTCATGGACAAAAGAGCTGCAAGCATCATGGGTAATCTATACTGAAGACAGATATGCACAGAGCAGCCTCGACGGTGACGTCTCAATCATCGCCTCTGATTCACGGCCCGTCATCACTGATGCCCGTAAAAGCAGGATCTATTTCTTCAGCTCATCAGAGAATCATTTTTCTATATGGTTGATTTACATGTCAATTGAAGCAGGGTTAAATCAGTGGTTTCCAGCCGTTCTCCATCAGGCTGGACCGGATACTGCTGGTCCACACATGAAGACAAGATCAGGTGCATGGCTTGTTAAAAACTAAATAAAGGCAACAAGATGGTCATGGCGACGCCCCGCACCACCACGCGAGTATTTTACTATCACGGTAGATAGTTTACTTATGTTAAGCAGAATGGCGTCATAGTTCCCCCCCCCCCCCCCCCCTGGAAACAAGACTAAATATCTTGTCATTTTGCTTATCTAGTAAATGCATCTTAATTTAAGAATTTTTCAATGTTTTGACAAGACAAAAATACTAAGTAAGATAATTTTAACATAATAATAACCAATAGCTGTCCAAGAGGAATAAGGTAGTGATTACCTAAAAAGCATTTCACACAGGCATGGAAAAATCCTATTAAAATAAATATCTAAACTTACATAACCATTCACATCCTTTAGAAGATCGTGCTGTAAGACTAGAACGGTTCAGATATACAGTAAAAATGCTGCTTGGGTAAAGTTTTCTAATGGGAATCAGAATCAATTCTTTATTTTATTTTTTGAAAATTAGACAACATGACAAAGGCACATTTTTTTATTTTATTTTCATGAGGGAAAGAACTATAATCCCATTAAACATTGTGAATGACAACTGAATAAAAACAATGGATAAATAATTTACAAAAAAAAGTGTCTTGAGAGCACACAGAGAATGCTGTGTCCAGTTCTTTCTACTTATATTACACCGTAAAATGGCCTGTCTATCATCCTTTCAGTTGACTTTCTCATATACACACTCATACACAATTTATTCAATTGAATTTACAACTACTTCAACAATTCTTCTTACCTTGTTGGAGAGAAAACTAAAAGCATGTTGATCTTGCATAATGAATGCATTAACAGTAGACTGCCAAACATCTGTGCTGCTACTGTCCTGTTTGCATCTTTATCACAATGTTGTTTCAGATGGATATAACACACATAACATTAAGCTAATATTTTTCACCACGTGAGATATGTATTATTGAAAAGTCAAAACCCTTTCCTGGTGTCATTGCTAACCATCGGTCTGTGAACATTTTCAGTGTTAGTAGTGATTTATTATTATTAAAATTGATGTTTGTGGTTGTGTTCGAGTATGCACGGATCCACACTTCAAACATCACCGAAGGACTCTTCAGACATACTCTTTTCAACACTCTCTGCTTCGGGACACACGTATTCTGATCCCACATACTTTTTAGGACAAATAGTAGGCACACAGTGATTCAGTTCTATCATTCATAGTGCTCCATGATGAGAACTGACACTAAAGAGTCATTCTGGCACGACTTGCTGGTTTCTCCTCTGGAGATTTCATAGTAATGTAGTATTTTACCTGCAATTCCACACTGTAAAAAATGACCGTGAATTTAACGGTAAAAGACTGTAAAAATGCTACAGTAAAAACCTGTTAAATGGTTAACGGTAAATTCCCCTACTATATACGGTGAAAAACTGTATTGGACATTATATGTATTGGACATTAATTTTACGGTAGTATACCATTTTTTGAAGTGAAAAGACCGTATAATTTACAGTGAATAACCGTAAATTGACATTCCCAGAATTCCCTGCGTTACATTTCAAATTTGATGTTTGTTTGTTTAAATAACTGTTTCTTTTTTGTTTTTTCTTATCAGCTTTGTATATTAGGGTTGTGTGTTACACCTAATGTTGTTAAATTAATGTTTATTGCATTATTTCAGTTTCATGTGTGTTACCATGATGGTGTTTAGTGTTTGTGTGAATGACACACTGTGCACCTTCTATATATGTTATTATTTAAAAGCTGCTTGTGATGGGCTTTGGTTCATCATGTGACTTTCTCATCACCTCCTGCATTTGGTGGTTATCAGTGTATTACAAAGGTACAAAACAGATTTCAGTACTTCAATAGGTTGGTATATTAACATTATATCAGTTAATGAAATTACGGTATTTAACTGTAAATTTAAGTTCAAACCTAAAATCCCTAAAACGTTGCTACCATATTTTTTACAGTAAAATTCCGGCAACCACAGCTGCCGTTTTTTTTACAATAAATTTTATGGATTTGTTTTTTACAGTGTGCACTGTTACACATAATTCTTTGATTAAGAAAAACATATAAACAGTAAATGACTCCTCACACCTGCCGCTCACAGTCTTGTTAGATATAAGCTCTTAAAAGCCTCTTGCTCTAGTATTGCCAAATCTCTTCTGTGTTGCTTTAACCTTGACACTGTATATGAAGACTGACTAAAGAGTTAGGGCTGAGGCGCAGTAGAATGTTTAGGAGTATTCAGATTAAACTAAAGAGCATTTACTGGATTGGTTTGAGAACTGAAGAAGAGCGGAGCGTGTGATCATGGGCACCGAGAGAGACGGCTGGTCACCTTGAACTCTGGCGCTCAGCTGGAGGACGAGGAGAGGCCTGCGGGTCGAGGGTCGCAGGGAACAGGGCGGCCGGGCAGATGGCTGGGATCGAACGGATTAGCATCAGGACAATGGTGTCTCCCGTCTGAGGCTCGGGGGTCAGAGCAGAGGAGCTCTGAACTTGAAGGAGAAGATCTTTCTGAAAAAAACAGCCAGACTGGACGGCAGGATGATTGATTGGATGTGTCTGTCACTTACTACAAAAGTCAGCAGAAGTGTTTGACTCTGGGGGCAGACGAGGCTGTGCTCCAGTGCACACATGCACACTCTCTACAGAGACAGAAAAAAACTCTGTGTGGCAGAGAAACAGAATCTGATTCCAGTAGAGTTTGAAGTTGCTAAGCTTTTCCTCCAGACTATAACTTCTGTTCTGCGGTTCACAGTCCCGGGAGTGATTACAGCATACGGGCAGCTGCCTCATCTGTCCTTTTTGGAGATAAGTTGAAACCAAAACCGTTGTCTCACACACTGATTCTCACACACTGAGCAATGCAGTGCAATGTTATTTCACTGCTGAGTGAGACTGGCATAGACAGCGTCAGCATTTCTCCGCTCCCCGGATCCGTTCCAGACCAGAGCAAGTGCTGGAGTCGAACCCATCGTTCTGGCCCAGAACCATCTATCCTGCAGTGGAGATGCGGACACAGGCCCATGCTGGAACTGTGTCAGTGGAAGAGGGACATGTTAAAGGGGTCATATGATGCTGCTAAAAAGAACATTAGTTTGTGTATGTGGTGTAATGCAAGTTTAGCACGGTAGGTTCAAAAAAAATATGCTTCCCACATACTATACATCTCATAAGAAAAATTGAGCGCTAAAACAGTCACCCAGAAAAAGGGTCTCTTCCTGCTTGGTAACAAACAGCAGAACCCTTGTTTAGTGCTGAAACTAGATCCCCTTTGTAAAGGGGTATCTATAAAGAAACGATTGCCACAGCGCGAAAGTTCTATAAGATACCGCCCCCCACCCCCACACCCCCCTTCAAGGTGCTAAATAATAACTTTTGTAAATGATAGGTGTTTTAATTTCAATTAGTACAGCGCTGATACCAGAATTAATATTTATTTGATTAATATCTTCTATTGAATAAATTAATTATTACACCTGATGTTAGGTTTTTACAACTCACTACACGTCGACTGGTACTTCAACACCAACAAAAACAAGAATGTTGGGTCCATGGGTACTTTTTTTTTTAATGACGTGAAATTGTAGCAAAAATGACAGTGATCCAACAACCGTTATTAGCAGAATACATTAATAAATATCAATCGACACTGACCATAAATAAATACTTAAATTAGTAAAACAAAAACAGAAACAGAAAACGATGATTGAGGTTGTAGGAGTGACCGCATTGAACATGCCTGAAATCCTTCCATTTGTTGTGGTAAAAACAACTATGTGATGAAGGCCAAAAGCCGTCTGTGCAGCACAATTCCAATGTTATGTACAAACACACCCCCTAAAAACATCTAACAAGATTGCCATAAATTTCAATATCTTTGTACTAGTGGAGATGGGAAAGAAGTATCCTTAACTGAACAAGCTGGTCGCACTACATGTTCTCTTGAACTAAAAGAGGAAACGACCGAACTGGAGGCCAGAACAGTTACAATTTAAAAAGTGAAAATAATAGAATTTTAAGAAGAAGAATGCATCTTACCGTTGATAGTGTGCGTAGTTGCTGTAGTTGGAGGCTGAAGTCCAAAAAATCAGGGGATCATCTTTTTTCTTTCTGAAGGTAGCCCTACAGGGGCCTCCACACATAAAAGAATGTGTGGAAAAGTTCAGTTATTTCAGTATTCAACTGTCAGAATAGTGCAAAACTTGTGTATTAATAAATTCATGCACACCAGACGATAGAGTTAAGTCTTTGGTCTTTAATGGTGAACAGCACACTGGCTCAAAGGTAACAATAAAACCGTCAAACCATTCACATTCAGACAAATTAGAATAGTCAACAAAGACCAATAGCAAAACACATTTTTTGTGAATTGTGGTATGTGCTGGAACAGCACGGTTCATCTTTAATATTTCCGTACATAAATGACAGTTCACCACTGATAAGCTTACACTAAATATTGTGAAAATAATTTTCTGTAAAGTGACTTGCAACGATTTGTATCGTGAAAATGTTCTATACAGCAAAAACTGGAATTTAATTGAAGAAAAGTAACAACACAAAATAAAAACAAAACAATAGATTGGATGAAGACATAAATTCCGAGGGAAATATCTTTCACAATCCTCTAAGATGACACTTTAAGTCCATCAATTGTCTGGATTAGCTCACATTTACAAAAACCCACCAATTCACTATCTCAACAGATTAGAATACTTCATAAGACCAATAAAATTTTTGTTTTTGATTTAGAGTGAAGGTTGGCCTTCTGGAAAGTATGTTAATTTACTGTAAATGTACTCAATACTTGGTTGGGGCTCTTTTTGCTTTAATTACTGCCTCAATTCGGCATTGGCATGGAGGTGATCAGTTTGTGGCTCTGCTGAGGTGGTGTGGAAGCCCAGGGTTCTTTGACAGTGGCCTTCAGCTCATATACATTTTTTGGTCTCTTGTTTCTCATTCTTCTCTTGACAATTCAGGTCTGGTGAGTTTGCTGGCCAGTCAAGCACCAACACCATGGTCATTTAACCAACTTTGGTGCTTTTGGCAGTGTGGGCAGGGCATTTTGGCAGTGTGGGCATTTTCCAGCAATCCTGCTGGAAAATGAAATCAGCAAAAAGCTGGTCAGCAGAAGGAAGCATGAACTTGCCGTTTCCAAAATTTTCTGGTGTACACGGGGCACTGCACATGGGTTTTCAAAAAAAACACGGACCAACACCAGAGATGGACATTGCACCCCAAATATCACAGACGGTGGAACTTAACACTGGGACTTCAAGCAATTGGCCATGAGATCTCAACCCTTCTCCGACTATAGGACCTTGGGTTCCAAACCCTGAAATACAAAACGTGCTTCAGGCTGAAAAGAGGACTTTGGACCATGGGAACAGTCCATCTTTTCTCCTTAGCCCAGGTAAGAGGGGGGGGGGGGGGGGGGGGGGGGGGGGGGGGGGGGGGGGTGGTGGGGGTGGGGGGGGGTGGGGGGGGGGGGGGGGGGGGGGGGGGGGGGGGGGGGGGGGGGGGGGGGGGGGGGGGGGGGGGGGGGGGGGGGGGGGGGGGGGGGGGGGGGGGGGGGCCACCTCTGACGGTGTCTGTGGTTCAGGAGTAGCTTAACAAGAATAATACGACAACTGTAGCCAAATTCCTACACACGTCTGTGTGTGGTGGCTCTTGATTCCTTGTGAAGTTCACTCAAATTCATGAATCGATTTTGCTTGACAATCCTCATAAGGCTGCGGGTCTCTCGGTTGGTTGTGCATCTTTTTCTTCACACTTTTTCCTTCCACTCAACTTTGTTAACATGCTTGTATACAGCACTCTGTGAACAACCAGCTTATTTGGCAATGAACTTCTGTGGCTTACCCTCCTTGTGGAGGGTATCAATGACTTCTGTCAAGTCCGCAGTCTTCCCCATGATTGTGTAGCCAAATGAACCAAACTGAGAGACCATTTTGAAAACTCAGGAAACCTTTGCAGGTGTTTTTAGTTGATTAGCTGATTGGCATGTCACCATATTCTAATTTGTTGAGATAGTAAATTGGTTGGTTTTTGTTAAATGTGAGCAAAAATAATCACAATTAAAAGAACCAAAGACTAAACTACTTCAGTCTGGTCATTGAATTTATTTAATACACGAGTTTCATAATTTGATTTGAATTACTGAAATAAACTTTTCCACGAAATTCTAATTTATTGAGAGGCAAGGTCATTGTAGGGATTTAGCACAGGTAAAGCAAACAACAGCAACAACAAATTGTGTGAATTAGGAGATACTGTTTTATTGACGGTGAAAGGTAGCAAATAATGTCACTGCTCTTAAGCACAACAGATTGACATGTGAGATGAAACAAAAACTACACACACAGAACGTCTAAACCAACAACATGTCTGTTAGATCCTGTACCCACTAAATTTCTGAAAGAGTTGTTACCTGTAGCAGATGAACCACTTCTCAATATTATTAACTCTTCATTGTCTTTAGGTCACGTCCCAAAAACATTAAAGCTGTCGCTCGCGCGACTGAAGGACCTCTTATAAAGAAACCACAACTAGATCCTAGTGAACTGGCAAATTACAGACCCATTTAAAATATTCCTTTTATGTCTAAAATTTTAGAAAAAAATTGTCTGCTCAATTGTGCTCCTTCCTAAAAAAAAGATCTCTATGAAGAATTTCAGTCAGGTGTCAGGCCCCACCAAAGCACAGGAACTGCACTTGTTAAAATAACAAATGACTTGATTC
The DNA here is from genome assembly GCA_018155175.1 of Sinocyclocheilus anophthalmus. Taxonomy (NCBI): domain Eukaryota; kingdom Metazoa; phylum Chordata; class Actinopteri; order Cypriniformes; family Cyprinidae; genus Sinocyclocheilus; species Sinocyclocheilus anophthalmus. Next base: position 57,450 of record JADLZN010012062.1, on the reverse strand, counting down.
TTGCGACCAAAGCTGCATCTCATTGCTAGTTTTACTCGATCTTAGTGCTGCATTCGATACTATAAATCATGACATACTCATAGATCAATTACAAAACAATACAGGTATTCAAGGGCAGGCTTTAAGATGGTTTAGAACCTACCTGTCCGACAACTGCACCATTTGTTAATTTAAAAAGGGAGGTCATTGCTCAATTATCAACCAGTAAATAGGGGAGTGCCACAAGGGATCGGTCCTAGGTTCTGGCTATTTCAATATAAATGCTTGCCCTTGGTCAATATTATTAGAAAACTGTGACGGAATTGTTTCCAAGTAATGCTGATGATCTCAAACTCTATGTCGGCAACAACAAGACAAGATGAAACTTCTAAATTATCTATGCTAACAGAGTGTGTTAAAAATGTAAGATTGGATGACCAATTATTTTCTCCTATTAAATTCAGATATATTACTTATTAGACCAAAAAACAGTATACAGAATTTCTTGGATTACAATTTGCAACTAGATAGATGTACTGTTACTTCCTCTAAGGTCAAAAATCTGGGTGTAATATTAGATAGCAACTTGTCTTTTGAAAATCATATTTCCCATTATAAAAACAGAATTTTTCCATCTTAGAAACATTGCCAAGTTACGTAACATGTTACCTGTTTCTGATGCAGATAAGCTAGTTCATGCATTCATGACCTCAGGACTGGACTATTGTAATGCACTGCTAGGTGGATGTCCTGCATCTTCAATAAACAAGCTACAGTTAGTCCAAAACGCAGCTGCTAGAGTTCTTACCAGGTCAAAAAAAATATGATCATATTACCCCAATTTACAGTCTCTGCACTGGCTACCTATTAAGTTCGGTATCAGTTACAAAATATTATTACTTAACTACAAGGACCTTAATAGCTTCTGCGTACCTAACTAGTCTTCTACCACGCTACAATCCATCACGCTCCCTAAGGTCGCAAACTCTGGACTTTTGGTAGTACCTAGGTTATCAAAGTCCACTAAAGGAGGTAGAACTTTTTCGCATTTGGCTCCCAAACTCTGGAATAGCCTCCTGATAACGTTCGGGGTTCAGAAAACACTCTCTCTGTTTAAGTCTAGATTAAAAACTCATCTCTTTGGCCAGGCATTCAAATAATACATCTCATAATCTTTTACTGCAGTTATATATGATCAAATGCACATTATTATTCTTTAGTTTGGGTTAAACAAATCAATTTGGCTTGGTTGGAACAGCAGCTACGCTAATTATGTCTCTATTTGTTTCTCTGATTTTACTGGGATTGACATCCCGTGGTAACTAGGAATTACACAAAGTTCATTCTGGATCCAGAACACCTGAGAAGAGGTGATGCAACTCCTCAGAGGACCTCAGCTGATGCCAACCCTGAAACAACATACAGAAATACCAAATTTTGCTATAAGTTTGATTGCATCATATAATAATTGATGTTATTAGTGTTCATTGTCTGTTTGAGTCCATCTTAATTTTGTATTTTTCCGCACAGTACCTGACAGTCACCATGATAAGCTCACCACTAAATATTAGTAGAAACTTAATTTTCTGTGTAAGTTGCTTTGACAATCCGAGTTGTATCGTGAAAAGTGCTATACAGCTAAACTTGAATTTAATTGAAGAAGTAAAACACAAAATAAAAACAAAAAATAGATTTGATGAAGACTAAATTCCAGTGAAATATCTTCACAATCCTCTAAGATGCCTTTAAGTCCATCATTTTGGTATGACTGAGCGGCAGTTTCTCTCTGCAGATGGTGAGGCTGTGGGATGTGATGCATCTGAAATACACAACTGAGTTTAGAATGTGTCTGCTTCCATTTGTTTATGTAAAAACAATAATGTCTATGAAGTCCAAAAGCAAAAATGGACAGAATGTGACAAAAGAGCAACAATATATATTGTTGTGACAAGTCCCGGGACGATTAACGCAGTACACATTTTAATAATAAATAAAAAGAATGAAAAGTAGATAGAATAGAAATAGAATAGAGGGAGCTAGTGTTAGAGGGTCAAGTTATTATTATTAATAATTTTTCTATAATGAATAAAAAGAAAACTAGTAGATAGAATAGAAATAGAATAGATAGTTCTAGTGTTAAATTAAATAAAAAAATTCTAACATTATGTATTATAAATTCAATGTCTCTGTTACTTACTTACAGAGAAGTATCCTCAGCTGAACAGAGCTGCTCACACTCATAGGACCAAAAAGAGAAAAGAACATGTTTATTTGGAAACCAGTTACAATTTTAAAGTTACATTTTTATTTAAATTAAATAATGAAATCATTTACCTGTTGAGAGTGTGTTGACAGTCTGATGGCTGAGCTCCAGAAAATCAGTATTGAGGAGCTTTGTCAGCTACAGATTTAAAAAACAAAAGGGCGGGAACAAAGAACCCTAAACTCTAACACAAAGAACCATTTCAGCATAAAGGGTTCTTCAGAATGCTATGGTTCTAAATAAAACGACCGTATGCTGTCAAGACCTGACTTTAAAGGTAAAACCACATCTTTTTTTAGAGTGTACATTATTGTTTCTCCTCTATGCCCCACCTTACTGAAACCATCGGTCTGAAAAGCGAGGTGTGCTCGGATGGCCATGCCCCAGTGCGTTGTGATTGGCCGAATACCTCCAGCTTGTGATGGAAATGTGTTCCGCACCTTAACCATATTTAGGAAAAACACACACACACACAACGACTCCACGGCAACAATACTACAGCGAGAATAAAAGATACGCCTTCTTTCTTGGTCATGCACTTCTGGGCACGGTGGGCAAAAGTCTATCTCTTTGGGTTTGAGACTTCAGTCTTTGCAACTTCAGGGATCTTATCTATGCACGAACAGCTTGTAACACCAAGGAAAGCAAAACGGAATGATCATAGACCCCTTTAAGCCAAAACGTAAGAAGGAATGGACCCACATTTTGACCACTGAAAATATGCACAATTTACAGTATTTCTCATTTGCTAAGACACGCTTCATGAAACGGGATCCACTTGATCTTCATCATCACCTTCTTAGCACAGCAGAAGTCTTCTCTTGTAAATGTCTTAACACTTTTTTATTCGTTTCACACATTTTTCACACCCTTTGTCACCACAGATCTCACTGAAAGACCCCAAATTCTATTGGATTCACTGTGGACAAAAGGAAAACATCTATTCACAGCTGATAGAACGTACTTGCATAATTATGAATCTCTAACGCACCTGTGTGAAACTCGTTTGCATAACTCTTCAGTCAGCAATCAGTCCTCATCCCTCTATAAAAGATGCCACCTCTGTCCTGCTATTGGATCAAAGAGACCAAAGGCTTGGAAGGAGAGTAAGAGAGCATGGCAGAGGGCCAGAGAAAGAGGAGTTTGCATGCATGGTGGAGGAGCCGCAGTACTGTAAAAGGAGAACATGCAGCTCGAGATTCAAATGAACTTCAGGCAATAATTATTGACCATGTCATCAGTCACAGTTTGTCCTTTAGAGAGGCTGGACGAAGGGTTCAACCCATTCTGAGTCGGAGCACTGTGACATCTATTGCAAGGCATTTTTCAGAATGACAACCGATAAGTGACAATGTTACTGTAAACTACTGTGTATGTCAGCTTTACTGTATTGCCAGAACAAACTGTGTCTACAGTAATGCAGATGTTTCATCAGTCCCATTTATGTGTTTGACATAATGTCAATTTTGATATGATTTGTTATTGTAATGCATACGGTTCCATGCAACTGGAATAATTTGCTCTATGAATTCGCTTTTTTTCCAGAGAATAATGTAGTTGAATCTGAAGGGGCACATCACAAATTAATTGTGGATGAAGCCAGCTTCAAACTCTGTAAAGTGAGGAGACGCGGGAGGAACATTTATTGGGCAGAGGGTCACTGTTATAGTGTCAGGTCAGAGGGGCGCCAATATCACCATGTGTGCTGCCATCTCCAGTGATACACATGCACACTATCAGTTCAATACAGCATGCTCATCACTTTTCTTGAAGCACTAAATGAAAGACTGGTTTCAGCTAAAGAGAGAGAGGGCTGTTGATGGATTGGACATGCAAGGAGGTGCATTGCAACACCGCAAGGAAAAACATTCGTTGTGAAGTTATGAGTATTTCAACTCTTCATTAATCTTTTTTTTTTTTTTTTAGATATTCCCAGCCAGAATTTTCCGTTGTTTTTGTTTTTTAACTATATTCAACACTTCTGAGTTTGAACAGTGTAATTTCATATTGATAGCTGTGTTTTGTATTTTGTGGTCCATTGTGTAATGCTTGATTGAAAGAATAAATTAATTTGAACACAAGTTGTGGTGTTTGATGGAAGTATTTGTTTATGTTGCATGTTTTGTCAGTGTTGGAGCATTTTGCAAACAAAAGTCATCATTTTGGCCAGTGAGCTTTAGTTTCAGCGCCGTGTTAACCATTTTGAAAATGTGATTGAAATCTGAGTGGACAAGTATGTTTAAGCAATTGAGAAAAACTGTAACCATTTACGCCTGGAGGCATATTGAGACCCAAATATCTCTGGAACAGAACAATACAGGGCCTTAAAACTGAAGATGCCAAAAGAAAAGTTAAGACCCAGAATCTAAAAGGGCATTAAGGTATCTTTAATACTACTTGTGTTACAGGAGTGCAACCTTTGGAGAACTTAAAGTGCTTTTTCCCCATTTTTGAATGATCACCGTTGTCATATAATGCAAAAATATTGCTAAAGTCTCTGTGTAAAAATCATATGATGCTGAAGTCATTTTTACCCCCTGTTTCTTGTTACGGTTTTAAGTCTGTATTTAACCTCTGAATGATCTCAAAGTAAAACGAGGTGCTAACGTCTGATTTTGTGGCGGCTGTGCTTTAAAATTAAATTATTATAATCTTAGCTAACACTTTATTTTGACAGTCCACTTTAGACATTTTCTAACAGTAAGTAACTTTAACTACATGTCAACTAGCAGTCAAGAGAGCATTAGTAGACTGTCTGCTTAATATCCTCTAACACTTTATTTTGATGGGTCCACAACATACAACACACTGACTATGAGAAACGTATTCTACTAACCCTAAACCTAACCTAACAGTCTACTCTGAGAGTTAGTAGACATGTAGTTGCAAATTAATGAGAATTAGTTGACATGTAGTTACAAAGTTACTTGTAGTTAGTAGCATGTCTAAAGTTGGTCTTTCAAAATAAAGTGTAACCTAGTCTTAATTCAAACAATGAAGGATTTTGAAAGTCTGACATCAGTGTTGAGTTCTGTAAGGTCAACCTTGTCAGCTTTAAATGTCTGCAAATGATTAACAGTTAAAAACATTAGAAATTTAGAAAAATGTAATCGCAATCAGACATTACTTATTACTTTTAGTTACATTGCTTATTGCATTTAGGGTCACTTGTAATATGTAACCTATTACATTTCCAAAGCAATTTTATATATTTTATAATATTTTGTAAATTTCCTACTGTAAATACATCAAAACTTAATTTTTGATTAGTAATATGCATTGCTAAGAACTTCATTTGGACAAATTTAAAGATAATTTTCTCAAAAATTTGCACCCTCAGATTCCAGATTTCAAATAGTTGTATATCGGCCAAATATTGTCCGATCCTAACAAAAAACCATACATCAATGGAAAGCTATTTATTCAACGCTTAATTAAGAAATGATGTATTACATCATCCATAAAAAAAAAAATGTAACCCTTATGACTGGTTTTGTGCTCAAGGGTCACAAATTTAAAAAAAAAATGCTGTGACAAAGTCGCAATTATGAGAAATAAAGTCATAAATGAGACATATCACGTTGAAATTACAAAACAAAAATGCAATCAAAATAAATAAAGCAGCAATTTAGACAACCTTTCTGAAACCATCGGTCTGAAAAGCGAGGTGTGCTCTGATTGGCCAGCTATCCAGTGCGTTGTGATTGGCCGAATACCTCCAGCTTGTGATGGAAATGTTACGCCCCTTACCATATTTGGAAACACACAACGACTCCACGGCAACAATACTACAGCGACAGAGAATAAAGTACGCCCCTGCTTTCTTTGCAAGAGAAAGCATTTGGGCGGTGTTATGCAAATCTATCTCTTTGGGTTTGAGACTTCAGTCTTTGCAAATTCAGGGATCTTATCATGCTACGACGCTTTACCATCAAGAGACAAGCAAAACTTGAAATGGCATCATATGACCCCTTTAAGCAAAAGTAAGAAAATGACCCACATTTTGACCACTGAAAATATGCACAATTTACAGTATTTCTCATTTGCTAAGACACGCTTCATGAAACGGGATCCACTTGATCTTCATCATCACCTTCTTAGCACAGCAGAAGTCTTCTCTTGTAAATGTCTTAACACTTTTTTATTCGTTTCACACATTTTTCACACCCTTTGTCAAAACAGTCACCACAGATCTCATTGAAAGACCCCAAACTATATTGGATTCACTGTGTTGAACAAAAGAAAAACATCTATTCACAGCTGATAGAACGTACTTGCATAATTATGAATCTCTAACGCACCTGTGTGAAACTCGTTTGCATAACTCTTCAGTCAGCAATCAGTCCTCATCCCTCTACAAAAGATGCCACCTCTGTCCTGTTATTTGTAAGTATGGAGCAAAGAGGCCAAAGGCATGGAAGCAGAGTAAGAGAGCGGGCAGAGGGCCAGAGAAAGAGGAGTTTGCATGCATGGTGGAGGAGCCGCAGTACTGTAAAAGGAGAACATGCAGCTCGAGATTCAAATGAACTTCAGGCAATAATTATTGACCATGTCATCAGTCACAGTTTGTCCTTTAGAGAGGCTGGACGAAGGGTTCAACCCATTCTGAGTCGGAGCACTGTGACATCTATTGCAAGGCATTTTTCAGAATGACAACCGATAAGTGACAATGTTACTGTAAACTACTGTGTATGTCAGCTTTACTGTATTGCCAGAACAAACTGTGTCTACAGTAATGCAGATGTTTCATCAGTCCCATTTATGTGTTTGACATAATGTCAATTTTGATATGATTTGTTATTGTAATGCATACGGTTCCATGCAACTGGAATAATTTGCTCTATGAATTCGCTTTTTTTCCAGAGAATAATGTAGTTGAATCTGAAGGGGCACATCACAAATTAATTGTGGATGAAGCCAGCTTCAAACTCTGTAAAGTGAGGAGACGCGGGGTGTTGGGTGGGCGGGGGGGAAGCATTCATTTGCGCATGGAGGGTCACTGTACACAGTGTCAGGTCAGCATGTGGGCGCACATATCACCTAGTGTGCTGCATCGCAAGTGATTACACATGCACACTATCAGTTCAAACAGATGCTCAGCAACTTTCGCTGAAGACATCAAATGAAAGATGGTTTCAGCGCTCTAAAGAGAGATGTGCCGGGCTGTTTGTGGGATTGGAAGCATAGGAGGTGCATTTGCCACACTCGCAAGGACACAGCATTCGTTGTGAAGTATTATTGTGATATTTCAACCTAAATTCATTAATCTTTTTTTTTTCACACACACTTTTAGATATTCCCAGCCAGCAAGACCACGTTGGTTTTGTTTTTTTTTAATAGACTGCACAACATATGAGTTTTGACCGTGTACATTCATATGTAGCTGGGTTTTGGTATTTTGTGGTCCATGGGTACTGCTTGATTGAAAGAATAAGTATTAAGGTGAAACCACCAGATTGTGGTGTGATGGAAGTATTTGTTTAGGTTGCATGTTTTGTCAGTTGTGGAGCCATTTGCAAATAAAAGTCATCATTTTGGACAGTGACTTTAGTTTCGCGCCGTGTTACACCATCGTTTGAAAACGTGTGATGAAATCTGAGTGCGACAAATATGTTTAAGCAATTGAGGAGGAAAAAACTGATAACCATTTAGCCACATGGAGGCATTCTGAGAAACAAATATCATGTGAACAGAAACAATTACAGGGCTCCTAAAACTGAAGATGCCCAAAGAAACGTTAAGACACCATGAATGCCTAAAAAGGCTAGTAAGGTATCTTTAAATAATATTGTGATTACAGGCGGTGAACCTAGTGGAGAACTTTAAAGTGCTTTTTCCCCTTTGTTGAATGATCACCGTGCATATAATGCAAGTAAAATATTGCTTATGTGTAAGATGTGTAAAAATCATATTATGCTGGGTCATGTTTTACCCCCCTGTTTCTTGTTGACGGTTTGTAGAGGGTGCGTATTTACCTTCTGATATGATCTCATAAAGTGAAGCAGGGTGCTGTTAAAGTCTGATTGGGGGGTTCTGGTGGCGGCCTGGGCTTTAGATAATTAATATTAATTCAATCTTAGTAACACTTTATTTTGACAGTCAAATTAGGAATTTTTTTACTAACAGTAAAGAACTGTTAAGCGGACATGTCACACTAAGCAGATCAAATAGAGCATTAGTAGGACGGTTGTAATTCTCCTCTACACACTGCTTTTGAGGGTCCACAACATACAACACACTGACTATGAGAAACGTATTTACTACACCTAAAGCATAAACCTAAAGTCTATCTGAGGGAGGTAGAGACATTGTAGTTGCAAATGTAATGAGAATTAGTTGACTGTAGTTACAAAAAGTTACTTGTAGGTAGTAGCAGTGGCTAAAGTGGTAGTTTTCAAGGTAATAAAGTGCAACCTAGTCTAATTCAACATGAAGGATGTTTTTGAAAGTCTGACATCAGTGTTGAGTTCTGTAAGGTCAACCTTGTCAGCTTTAAATGTCTGCAAATGATTAACAGTTGAAAAGGATTTTAGAAACGTAATAAAAAAGTAATCGCAATCAGTTACATTACTTATTACATTTTAGTTACATTGCTTATTGCATTTAGGGTCACTTGTAATATGTAACCTATTACATTCCCAAAAGCAATTTTTATATTTATAATAACATTTGTAAATTTCCTACTGTAAATACATCAAAACTTAATTTTTGATTAGTACTATGCATTGCTAAGAACTTCATTTGGACAAATTTAAAGATAATTATCTCAATATTTAGATGTTTTTGCACCCTCAGATTCCAGATTTTCAAATAGTTGTATTTCGGCCAAATATTGTCCGATCCTAACAAACCATACATCAATGGAAAGCTGATTTATTCAGCTTTCAGATGATGTATACATCCAATAAAAAAAAAAAATGGACCCTTATGACTGGTTTTGTGCTCAAGGGTCACAAATTTAAAAAAAAAATGCTGTGACAAAGTCGCAATTATGAGAAATAAAGTCATAAATGAGACATATCACGTTGAAATTACAAAACAAAAATGCAATCAAAATAAATAAAGCAGCAATTTAGACATGATGTTGTAATAGTGGGATATAAAGTCGAAATGTCAGAAATAACCTGATGTTGGTTTGTTTGATTGTTTTTACTCCGAGGCAGAAGCTCGTGCTGCAGTCTGCCCCCTGGAGCCTCACAGAAAACAGTTTTCTGATTCATCGCTCTCCAAATGTGCAACGAAAAAAAGATACCTTTAAAATAATACTAATGATGAACAGCTTTTAAAAATAGGTTGAACTCTAGTATTTAACGTACAGCATTCGCATCTGGCTTGGCGCGTGACTGCAATATCGCGTTATTTCATTGTTTTGCGCCCTTTGGAACGCACTGATCTAAAGTCTCGCGGGACTTCAGTGTGTTGACCAAACGCCACGTCGGTTGGAGAGTGAGCCGCGTCTGCTGGTCTGTATCTTACCGACTGCGCAGAATAAGCGGTGTTTTAGCGGATTGTATCGCTACGGGAGTCGTGCTGTGACACAGCAGCAGCAGGTATTTACTCTGTGAGAGCGATCGTGGGTTTGCTACTGTAACAATAGCTCGCTGTATTAGCAGAGAAGTGTTGCTGGAGCTAGCGTCTGCGTCTGCGTTGCCTGGCTACTGTGAAACAGGGGGTTGGACCTGGTTAAGTAAGCTTCTGTCGTTTGCTCGGAGGGATTTCAGAGATAGCTGAGGTGAAACACTGTTAGGAAGTCAGGCTTGTTTCACGTTAAGCTCTGCTGAAGGACACTTAACTGATCTTAATAACCCGTGTCCAGTAGTCACAGCCCTGAAGGAAATGGCGTTTACTGATTGGTTAGGTGTGAGTCCTCTCTGCTGTCGTCATGTCCGCTTCACAGCAGGATGTTGTTATTGAGTTCATAGAAGCTCTGCTACAAGCTGACCTCCAGAACCTGACTGTTTTACTGCTTCGAGCTGTTCGAGTTGAACTGAATACTGTGTGAAATGCTATGCTGCTGTAAAACAGGGTGGAAGAGAATGTTATCGTGTTTAAATGAACTGCCTCTGGTTTGTTTGTACTGTTCTTGTATTGTTTTCAAGATCTTTACATCAAAAACAACATCATTTGGAAGTAATAGTCTGTTTTCTGCCCTCATGAGAACGCTCTGTTGGAGTAGGTGTGGAGGATTGTAGACGCTGAAGTAAAGCCGATGTGAACCTGAGAGCAGGAGATATATTGAGAAACTAAACTTTATTGGTCTGAGTCAGTGCCCCTTTTCTTTTCCTTCCTTTTGTTTGAGAAATGATCCAACTGTATGGCCCAACGGGAAGTACCCTGACATCTACAACTATTTGTGTCCTTAAACTAGGGGTGTGCGATGTTGACAAAAAATCATATCTCGATATTTTCTGGGATTTTATCGATGACGATAACTAGACGATATTTTACTGAGTGTGTTAATGTGCTGGTGTCTTAAGGACTACCGAAGACAGCTGACTCCTAATGTTTTTAATATTCTTCATATTCTGTGTGCGGGTCAGTTCATACTGATAGAAATTAATCTTTTCCAATAAGTTTAAACTGATTTTTGCATGTTATGGGCATTTTTACCTTTATAAAGGCAGTTTTTCTAAAAGTGTCCATTATCTTTTAAGTCAAATTCTTACATTTAATCAATAAATTCAAATAGACACTATATGGCTGTTACCAATCAAATGAAATCAGAAACGAGCTGGGGGATATGTGAAGGGCATTAGAGTGTGACACACTGTTTAAGGCAAGACATGAATGCATTTAACCTGCAGTTACAAATGCATAAATAATGTTTTGATATATTAAACATAAAACGTTGAATACTGATATTTGAAATGATTTAAAACGAAAGAAAAGAAAGAAAAAGCCGAAATGTGAAATGAAATCCGCCAGTAGGTGGCAGCAAGTCACTGTTAATAAGTGAGTCATTGCGATTGACCCGAATCATTTAAACGAGTGATTCATTCAGGAACGAAACGCCGTCATGTTGCTCAGAGACACAAAACAGCGCTGTGGCTGTATTCGGAATGATTTTTGTTGGCGAAATAGAGCAAAAACAAGCAATATGGTGTCTAAAACGTAAGTCTCTTAATTAACTTATTGTTTATTGAATTCAATGTCACATTTGAAATCAATTTTTTGGAGAAAACGGCACTCTTGGTGTGAAATTGAATAACTATATGAAGTGGTATAAATATATAAATTTTCTGCCGTCATGTCTTGAATCTGTGATCATTCTAAATGCATTATAATAGACTGAATCATGCAGTGAAAGAACGCACTCTAAATGCGCACACGCACTAGTCTAGACTTCACGTAATGTATGCGTGTGCTCTGTAGGGATGTTTTGAATGGTTTTTGCAAAATACTCGATAATGTCAAATCGCACATCGTTAAAACAACAATTACGATATTATCGCAGACGATATCTATCGCACACCTCTACTTAAACGGAATTTTTTTGGGGGGCAGCTTATAAAAAAACTAAGTTCTGGGTGTTTGCTTGTTTAATGTACCACCTGGCACACAGAGCTTTTAACATGCCTCTGTTTTTTGTTATAAGTTCAGAAATGACAAGGAGGCAGCTTCCCGCAATACAAAGTCAATGGAGAGCGTTGGATTGTTGGAAGCATTTGAGCTATGTTTATGATAAATGTGCATAACAGGGACTGTACAATATGTATTTTAGGGATGGAAATGACATTTTTATATTTGGGACATGGTAATTGCGCTACTTTGGGCTGTTTTTTTTACTGGCATGGGCTTGGATGCTTAATTAAACTGATTTAACTGTTGCACTCCTGTAACACAAGTTAGTATAAACTGAGTTGTGATAATTATTTTACCTTCCATGGTCATTCAGACACGATCAGGTGCAGTACTGATACTCTGTCAAGTCTGTATAAAATCAAGCACTCCGTAATCACAGGTAAACTGTCTGATCAGTCAGGTGTTTTTCATGAGAAGTGCTCCACAAAACAGCTATGGTCTGTTGATAGTTGATGTGACATACATCTTTTGAATATACTGTGTGAACTCATTGTCCCGTTAGCTCGGAGAGCTTTATTTTCCCTCCTCAATAAGTTTTGTCAGTTGTTTTGTTTATTGGTCTAGGGCTGCCACTAACGACTATTTTTATTTTTATTAATCTATCGACTAATTTATCGAATAATCTAAACGATTAATTTCCCACAAAAAAAAAATACAATTTTAAAGAACATTTGATTAAACTTGCAACTTTGCCATTCAGTAGTGTACCATAAAAAGGTATAAACGTAAACAAGCCATTGACGAAATGTAAAACTAAAAGAGTAAAAATGTAAACAAACCTAATAAAAATGAAATCAAAAGAAAATGACAGAAGTCTGAGAAAGTCAGCATGTTCTTAACCAGGGCTCTACAGTGCGACCATTTCAGTTGCGTTTGCGACTGAAGACTACTGCGTGCGACTATGACATTGTTTTTAGGAGCACCAGTGCGACTGACCCAATCTTCATCATACTTGTGATTGCGCTCAGGGGAGCTTCAAAGCTTTCTACGTGTTTTTGCAGCATTGAGTAATGTATCACAGACATATCACGAATCCTTTCATAAGCAAAGTGTAGACGGGGTGTAAATAAGAGATTAATTGCGCAGTGTAGAGAGCTTCCTTGATTATAAATGTGAGCTTGTGATGAACTAAGATGAGTGACAGCTTTAAATGATTTTTAAGGGAGTTTGTAAATGTGATACTGATTTAATACAACAGTTCATTAAACAAGAAGTTAATATTAAGTGACTTGCATTGTCTGACTATAACACCATGGTCTGATTTTGCTCTGTTTCGTGTCGAAAATAGTTTAAAATGAAGACACAGCTCAGCCGCTGTGCATCTCCATTCAAACACAACGGTGTCACGTTTATGAATGAACTGTTTTTTTAAACGAATCTAGTGAGTCAGTGATTCATGATTACCCATTCATAAAGACAGTGGCGCAACAACTTAAAAGATACGAGCAACAGGTTTCATTGATCTCTGTAAATATTTTGATGTTTATGAAATTTGCTCATGTGGTCTTGTTGAAGAAACAGCTGCCCTTTTATTGTGATTGTAGTATAACCAATAAAAATTAAATTTTTATATTTTTAACCCAAACTAATATGACCCACAGTTTAATCCTTAAATATATTATTTTTCCTTACGATAACCCAAAATTGTTATCTCTTGAATATGTATATATACATATATATTTTATGTGCAATATTTTTCATCCACAAACAAAATCTCCGGCTTAAATCTCCTTTGTTTTCCTCTTTTTCTTGTTGAATTTAACTCTCTTGTTTCATCCCTCCGGCTTATAAACAACAACAACAAATGCAATATTTTGATGCATTGATTATATGAATATTATGATTATTCAAAGATATTTAACCTTGTCATTGTGCCTTTTTTCTGTGTATATAATCTCATACTATGATGTATGCAAACCCATTATATTTATGTTTTCTGCTGTTTGTCATTATGATTGTTCATTGTTAAAGATACAACCATCTTTCCCTGAGCTTGTATGTAATTATAAGTTCTGCAGTATTAATAAAAAAAGAACATAAGAGGGACAGGCGCACTAACACCTCACAGCATCAGTAACACCACAACACTACCTAGTACAGTTTTCCTCAGCGTTTGCAATATTTGTAATATCTGCACAAAGGAGACATCGATCAGCTGCTAGAAGATCTCGCCTTTGGAGAAGACTGTTAATTTTACACTCGAAAAATGTAAGTATTACTACTTAGAAGTTAAGATTACCCCAGAATGCATTGCTAGCCCACCCCAACACTTATGAACAATAATAATGATAAATGCTGACCAATAATTATATATATATAGTAAAACCAGCAAAATGTCATTTGTTTTGTCATATGCCATAGCTATGCATGAATACACACTAGACAAACGCAGCCAAGGTGAATACATCTCAATTTTCAGTCAAGTAATGAATTAATGCACAAGTTAATGAAACAATTATATTTTATTTACTGACAACAGGAAACATGAATAAATGAGTAAAAGAATTAATAAAAGTCATCAGGACAATAAATAAATACTCATCGTCACATAAATATCATCGACATATGAAACAAAGCTTTATTCAAACATTGTTCTAACAAACATGTATTTACAGACGGTGAACCCACATCTACTGCATCTCAACACAGCTGAGACAGTTCTGCAGCTGACCCCCGTGTGCACCTTCAGATGTCTCTGCTGTCCATCACGACCCTCACTGCTGCAGTCAGACTGAATCTGATCATGGAGGAGAAAGGGACATCGAGGCTATTCATGACTGAGTGCACAGAAGGAATGAGGCCCCCCGTACAAACAATCTTGAAGCTAGAGAGAGTGAACACATGCGGGACAATCATGGCTGCTGCTGTGTCGGCTCCACCAACATGAGCACGGCCACATTTACAAGAGTAAAAAACATTTGACCAATAATGTTGTCAGTATTTCATTCATTACTTTTGTGGTGTAGTGGGCTAAAGCACTGCACTGGTCAGCAGAAGGTTGCTGGTTCGATCTCTTCAGTCGTCACCACCAGTGTGTCCTAGAGCAAGGCTCTTTACTCCAGGTGGCTGCTGGGGGATTGGGGTCCCTGTAATAAGAGCACTGTAAGTCACTTCGGATAAAAGTGTCTGACAAATGTAAATGTGATTTTTGTAAATCCTTTTTTGTGTCTTGGGCTCAATAAAGCTGCTTATTTCTTAAAGTTTATTTCTTCAAGGTACTACTTTTTCTTTTTGGGGGTTTAAAGGGTTAGTTCATCCAAACATATAAATTCAGTAATTATTTACTCGCCTTCACACTGTTCAATCCTTGGGGTATTTTTTATTTTTTCCTGAACACAAAAGGTGATTTTGGTCAAGTTTGTCCTGCTGGTTTCGGTTCATACAGTATCAGTCCATGGAGCCTGACTTTCAGAAGCTTCATGACATTATTTGATGATGCTTTTGAAGCTTCTGAAACTCAGGTTTAATTGACTGATGTTGTATGAGTAAGCCAGCAGGACAAACCTGACCAAACTCACATCCTCAGTGTCTTTTGGTCTTTCTCTAGATGTTCTCGCTGGCTCTGGGGTCACTGAGGATGAAGAGACCACAGCAGCATCTGGTCCAGATGAGGCAGTAAGAGGTGGAGTGATGGAGGGACTCATTCATGACACTGGACCATTTCCAGGATGCTGCTGTGGGCTCTCCATCCTCACTGCTCACACCAGTCTGCAGACATTTCAGATCCTGCAAAGACGCACAAACATAATACAAAAGCAATAATTTTAACATCATAATGTCATTTGATTTCTGTATTAGAAGTAACAGAATGATCTTACTTTATATTTTTGTTTCAGGTTTTCCCACAAAGGTTTTCCCTTTCCTTGCAGGTCCTGCTCCACCACAAAAGCTCTGCAGCAAATGCACAGGAATCAAGAATCAGAAAAGTGCTGTGATAACTCTGTTTGAAATTACAATAATTGAAATAAACTACAACATAAGATTTAAACAGATTTTTTATTCATTTCTGTAGTACACTCACTCAAAGCCTTTGATGGCAGCATTCCGCTTTCTGGTGAAGAGGGCTTCATTAGCCGCTCTCGTCTCCGCCGGATAAGCAGACGTGTGTGCTCATCTGTCCCTGTAACATCCAGACAAGAGTCAAGCTACCTCTGAGATTTGTCTGCTCAGAGGATTAAGTAGTGTTACGTAGCTTTTTATCAAACACAACTGTTCCTAATTTTCAAACGTACTAATTGGGGGGGGAAAAAGGGGGACAAATACCTAGATACTTATTTTGTTACATATGGACAAGGTATTTACAATTACTACCCTCATCATTGCAAACAGGGCTGACAACCGTTGAAATTGTACACACAATAACACCACATTACTCCCTCAGATGCTACTTCAAATTGAACTATAGACATACTTCTATGAATCATATGAAGTTTTCCTCCCAGGATTAAATAGAATTTAGTAAGCATTAAGATGTACAGGGTTTAAATGATGTAAATATACTTGGAGATACGTGTGCTTCCTGGAGACCCCGTAGCTGTCGTACATAAGAAAACATGTTTTTACAGCAACATCAAAACTTACTATACTTTTAGCTCTTTACATTTCAACAATTTGCGTCTAAATAGTTCACAGAGGCAAATTTAAAATAAGGAACCGGTTTTTGGTTTGTAAATACGTACAGTTGTAAAACACCCTCAGGACAATTCCCGCAATGTTCGATTAGGACGCTCCTTTCTTCTTTATGATGTATCCTCTCGCGTGGCCTCCTGGGATAGAAAAGTATCCATACGCGAGGACTCAAGATAGCTGGGGCAAAACCCAACATCCGGGACTTCTCGCCTACTCTTTTATGGATACTGAGGTTTCGGACATACTTATTTGCTCGGCTACTGCTTTTCCCCTATCTACAGTGGGGCAAAAAGTATTTAGTCAGCCACAAATTGTGCAAGTTCTCACACTTAAAAATATGAGAGAGGCCTGTTATTTTCATCATAGGTATACCTCAACTAGGAGAGACAAAATGAGAAAAAAAAATCCAGAAAATCACATGTAGGATTTTAAAGAATTAATTGGTAAATTCCACGGTAAAATAAGTATTTGGTCACCTACAAACAAGCAAGATTCTGGCTCTCACAGACCTGTAACTTATTCTTTAAGAGGCTCCTCTGTCCTCCACTCGTTACCTGTAGTAATGGCATCTGTTTGAACTCGTTATAAGTATAAAAGACACCTGTCCACAACCTCAAACATTCACACTCCAAACTCCACCATGGCCAAAGACCAAAGAGCTGTCAAAGGACACCAGAAAAAAAATTGTAGACCTGCACCAGGCTGGAAAGACAGAATCTGCAATAGGTAAGCAGCTTGGAGTGAAGAAATCAACTGTGGGAGCAATTATAGAAAATGGAAGACATACAAGACCACTGATAATCTCCCTCGATCTGGGGATCCACACAAGATCTCACCCCGTGGGGACAAAATTATCACAAGAACTGTGAGCAAAAATCCAAGAACCACACGGGGGGACCTAGTGAAAGACCTGCAGAGAGCTGGGACCAAAGTAACAAAGTCTACCATCAGTAACACACTGCGCCGCAAGGGACTCAAATCCTGCAGTGCCAGACGTGTCCCCCTGCTTAAGCCAGTCCATGTCCAGGCCCGTCTGAAGTTTGCCTAGAGAGCATTTGGATGATCCAGAAGAGGATTGGGAGAATGTCATTATGGTCAGATGAAACCAAAATAGAACTTTTTGGTAAAAACTCAACTTGTCGTGTTTGGAGGAGAAAGAATGCTGAGTTGCCTCCAAAGAACACCATACCTACTGTGAAACATCATGCTTTGGGGCTGTTTTACTGCAAAGGGACCAGGACGACTGATCAGTGTAAACGAAAGAATGAATGGAGCCATGTACCGTGAGATTTTGAGTGAAAACCTCCTCAGCAAGGGCATTGAAGATGAAACGTGGATGGGTCTTTCAGCATGACAATGATCCCAAACACACAACGAAGGAGTGGCTTCGTAAGAAGAATTTCAAGGTCCTGGAGTAGCCTAGCCAGTCTCCAGATCTCAACCCCATAGAAATCTTTGGAGGGAGTTGAAAATCCGTGTTGACCAGCGACAGCCCCAAAACATTACTGCTTTAGAGGAGATCTGCATGGAGGAATGGGCAAAATACCAGCAACAGTGTGTGAAAAACCTTGTGAAGACTTACAGAAAACGTTTTGACCTCTGTTCATTGCAACAAAGGGTATATAACAAAGTATTGAGATGAATTTTTGTTATTGACCAAATACTTATTTCACCATAATTTGCAAATAAATTCTTAAAAAAATCCAGAAAATCACATTGTAAGATTTTCTGGATTTTTTTTCCTCATTTTGTCTCTCATAGTTGAGGTAACCTATGATGAAATTTACAGGCCTCTCTCATCTTTTTAAGTGGGAGAACTTGCACAATTGGTGGCTGACTAAATACTTTTTTTCCCCACTGTATATAGTAGAGAAGTAGGCGGTTTCGGACGCACTTTAAGTAGACAAAACAAGCAGTAGACTAAACAAGCAGTGCTGTAGAATCGGTGGGCTGAGCTAAACAGGCAGCTATGTAAAATCGGTGGGCGGGGCTAAACAGGCAATGATGTAGAATCAGTGGGCGGGGCTAAACAAGCAGTGCTGTAGAATCGGTGGGCTGAGCTAAACAGGCAGTGCTGTAGAATCATTGGGCGGGGCGAGAAAGTAAAACAAGCATGATGCTAGAATCGGTGGGGCGGAGAGCTACAAAGCAGTGAGTAGAATCGGTGGGGCGAAGCAAAACAAGCAGATGATGTAGAATCGGTGGGCGGAGCTAAACAGACAGTGATGTAGAATTGGTGGGCGGGGTTAAACAGGCAGTGTTGTATAATCGGTGGGCGGGGCTAAACAGGTGGTGATGTAGAATCGGTGGGCGGGGCAAAACAAGCAGTGATGTAGAATCGGTGGGGCGGAGCTAAACAAGCAGTGATGTAGAATCGGTGGGCGGTGGGTTGCTGCGATAGATGGTGTTGACTGTTTTACCAGTGTGAAGCCTCTACACCGGTTATGTCACTTTCCCACCACGACACCGACCCCACCGTCATTTTGATTTTGAATAGTAATAAAAACAATTTAGTTCAGCTAAAGAACAGACACTACAATTAAAACTGAACACGGCGGTGATCAATTGAGGGGAGAAAGTCAGGCCTAATGGTTAGAGAGTCGGCCTCATAACCCAAAGGTTGCGGGTTCGAGTTTTTTTTGTTCTTGAGTCTCGTAACGGCAGGGATTGTAGGTGGGGGAGTGAATGTACAGCGCTCTCTCCACCTTCAATACCACAACTGAGGTACCCTTGAGCAAGGCACCGAACCCCCAATTGCTCCCCGGGCGCCGCAGCATAAATGGCTGCCCACTGCTGTGTGTGTGCACTTTGGATTCTGAGTATGGGTCACCATACTGGCCACACGTCACTTCACTCAATGCCAGCGTGCCGACGACAGTCGCATCACATCAGTTAATTTATCAAGAGTGAGGTGAGACGGACAAGATGATTTCAGAAGTTTCAAAACGATGTGCAAAAGCACCCGGTTTAAAAATATTTTGGATTTTGAAAAGCCTGTCGACTTTTGCCGTTTATCTAAGGTGATATTGGAAGTTTTTTTAAAACATTCGTTTCTTAATTATTTGGTTCCACAGTGTTTGCTGATTTTTATTTAAACTTGTTTTTTTTTTTACGTCAAGTATGCCGTGTCTCCAATCTTTCTTGTTTGTTTTGCTAATAAACATAAGTTTCTTATTTATTTGGTTCCACAGGTTCCTAATGATCTTTCAGTTGGATAACCTAAACTTTTGTTTGTAAGGTGTTTGTCATTTTAATTAGGCATCATAGAATGTGGTGTGTTTATTCGTTGTTAATAAAAGTTCTATGTTGTACGGTTGTATTTGTTGTTGCTGGATGAATCAAAGCAATTGATGCGGAATTGCCACTAAATTTGGAAGTGAAAGTAAAATGGCAAACGATTTTAAGATAAAAGCGAAGGGGAAAGTGGCAAAGAGGGAAAAACTCACAAAGAAACTAAAAACAAAAATACTGCGTGACGCCGAATTGCGAGGTTAATTTGAAGTGAAAGTAAAATGCGGAAAATGGTTTACAAACAAAATTTCTAACGTCAGCACAAATCGGTGGGTGAGTCTCAACAGGCGCATGTAGAATCGGTGTGCTGGGCTAAAGAGGCAGTGATGTAGAATCGGTGTGCTGGGCTAAAGAGGCAGTGATGTAGAATCGGTGTGCTGGGCTAAAGAGGCAGTGATGTAGAATCGGTGTGCTGGGCTAAAGAGGCAGTGATGTAGAATCGGTGTGCGGTGCTAAATAGGCAGTGATGTAGAATCGGTGGTTGGGGCTAAACAGGCAGCTATGTAGAATCGGTGGGTGGGACTAAACAGGCAGCTACGTAGAATCGGTGGGCGGGAACTAAACAGGCAGTGGTGTAGAATCGGTGGGCGGGGGCTAAACAGGCAGTGACGTAGCATCGGTGGGCGGGGCAAAACAGGCAGTGATGTAGAATCGGTGGGCGGGGCTAAAAAGGCAGTGATGTAGAATCAGCAGGCGGGGCTAAACAGACAGTGCTGTAGAATCAGTGGGCGGGGCTAAACAAGCAGTGATGTAGAATCGGTGGGCGGGACTAAACAGGCAGCTATGTAGAATCGGTGGGCGGGACTAAACAGGCAGTGCTGTAGAATCGGTGGGTGGGGCTAAACATACAGTGCTGTAGAATCTGTGGGCGGGGCTAAAAGGCAGCGAGGTAGAAGCAGAAAGTGATCTTCTTCTGCGGAGGCCAGGATTGTATCCCACTAGTACATTCAATAGTGTATCATTCCACAAGCTGTGGTTTTGGCAGACTGCCTTCAATGTAAGCTGTTTTTAGACTAACGAGAAAGTTTTGAGTTCTGAAACTTGCAAAGATGTTTTTATATTACAATGACTTTGTGACGAGTGGGGCGGGGCCAAGAGCCGTTAGAATGGAGCGAGGCCGGTGGAGTTGCCTCCGTTTCCACGGCTCTCAGCCTCGCCACACTCGTCACAGATCCTCTCTATTTAACATCATCAAGGAATTTTGGTTAGTCAGTTAGGACAAGTTAAAGATAAAATGCATGGGCATGTTAAGCGTGAACTCAATCAGTACACTCATGTGTCCATTATGGCACTGATGATGCTCTTTGTGTTTGCGTGCAGGAGGAATGGGGAGCTTCATCAGAACACTGTTTCTGATCGCTGTTGGGATGGCGGTGTGTCAGCAGACGCTTGCTCACTCGCACCTTCATCACGAACACTCTCACGGAGATGGCGGCTGCCACGGACACTCACACGGAGGGGTCAAGATGCATCATGGGGCCAGCAAATGGAGCGCTGAAGCCAACCTGCCCCATGCTGAAGAGGAGCATCACGGGCATGTGCACGATCACGGGCATGCACATGATCACGATCATGGACAAGATCATGGACATTCACACAAACACGGAGCAGAGCAAATGAAAAGCGATGTGGAAGCAGGGGAGCGGAACATGGTGGAGCTCTGGATGCAGGTAAAACACGCTGATGGATGAGATTGTCACAGTATGTCAGTAACTTTAGATTCAGTGAATTCTATAAAATGTTAATACTTAATACAGTCATAAAGTACTTATAAATCATTTGCAACCTAGTTAATTCATAGTTTATAAATTGTAGTCTGAAATTATTAGCACATTCCCAGCTAATAATTTTTGGTTCCCAGAACGTTAGTTTCTTGTTTGTAAAATGTTCCCCTAACATTATTCCAATGTTCCCAGAATGTTAGTTTTTTGTTCCCAGAACATTTTTTGTTTGTTTGTAGAACATTATTCTAACATTCCCCAAACATTACTATAATGTTTTGGCTCCCAGAATGTTAGTTTTTTTTTTTGTAGAACGTTGCCATATCATTAGTTTTTTTTGTTCCCAGAACGTTCGTTTTTTTGGTTTCTAGCTTTTTAACAGTTTTCTTAGCAGAAGTAGAACGTTAGATTTTGGTTTGTATAATATTATTATAACGTTATTTTAACATTCTCTTTACGTTATTATAATGTTTCCCTAACCTCTTTACTCCAATATGATTACCCATCTGTACATCAGTAATCATCCAGCACACTCACGACCCAGTATATAAGTGGTATGGACGCCTAATCAGTATTACAGAAATCATATCTTGTTTTCATCTGTTGTTTAATTAGGAAAAATAATCTGAGCACATCATATGTAAGATTAAATCTGTCCGTTACGGGGTACCCAGAATTTACATTTCTTCAACACCAAGTTAAAATGACTGCTACACAGTGTATGGTTTATAAAATATGACATTTATTCACTGATATAATTATTATTTTTTAATTACTTGACTTACATTCATACAGTGCATTAATTTCTTACCACTGAAGTGTACAGTTTGTGCAGCGGGACATTCTTCTTTTGATCCGTAAACAAAAACTTCTCGTTTAACATCATGTTCTCTTCAGTTAGGCATGTCAAATTCCTCCGAAATCATATTTACTCTCATAATTATATTAATTTGAAGTAATCTTTCAATAAAGAGATCGATGAATGAACGAGTCAGTTAGCCAGTAAAACAAAATGACCGTTAATTTTTTAATTCTGTGAGAGTGGTGAAGCGAGAGTAAATGAAACAAACCCACGCATTTATTATTTCTGTTATCACTCTATGCTTAACCCTGGCTTATTATAATTTAAAAGGTGTTTTGATTGATCTAATTTCTGTATTTTAATAAATACAGTATTTTATTTGCATTAAACGAATTTCAGGACTCTGTGTCATTACACAAAAAAAAAACATCTGCAACGTTTCATTAGAAAGATAGTTTACAGGGTTATAAAAATAAAAAAGAATAACCATTAGGGAACGCTCTGTTTAAGTTATTTTTAGGTTATTTAAAAAAAAAATAAACACCCTGCAACGTTCTGGGAACGTTATTTTATGGTTGCAAAAAAATAATCGTAATTTGATGCTGCCATTTGTCCTAATTGTAAGTCGCTTTGGATAAAAGCATCTGCTAAATGACTAAATGTAAATCTAATAACCTAAAAATAACGATTAGGGAACATTCTCTGTAAGTTAGAGTTTAGGTTATGTAAAAATAAACCATACTGCAATATTAGGGAGACGTTATTTATGGCTGCAACAAAAATGTTTTTTAGGGATTTAATTAGCCACCATGAAGTTTGGAACAAACACATTTTTATAATCCTACTGCTCAAAATACCTGGGTTTTTCCCAAAACAACCACTATATGGAGATATATTTTTGTTGTTGATATGGAGTACGTTGACGAGAGTGATGTAGTAATGTTCACTATGAACCTTACACTGTGATGTACCTGAGAGAAAACAGACTTGACCATCTTATTTTCACCAGTAAGAAAAAAGTGTTTAAAGCTTGTTGTTTTGCAGAACATCACAGTTATACTGTATATGACATGAGAATAAGGCCTGAATTTAGGAAGAACATTTTAAGGAAAATATTTTTTATTTTCATAATGATTTTTTTCTTCTCAAACCTTGTCTGTGGTGTAAAAACACCCCTGGCCAAATGCCCCCAGAGGGCATCACTACCCACTTTGATAATTACGGTAGTTACCATGTTCTGAACATCACAACCTTTCTTTTTCCCTCAGATGTAATCTATCAAGGTGTTTGAATAAAAATATTTGGACTTTATACTAAAAATTACCTCAACTTAGCACCAGCAAGCTTGTTATCTAGACAGTTAGCATCAGCTAACAATATTTAATTATTTTCAGTATGGTTATGAATAAACATTAATATCTGTCTATTCGGCTAGTTAATCCAAAAAATATAAAAATTTTGATAAACAATATAAAAACAGACGTCACATAGGGCTAAATGTGTAGCATTTTAATAAAACTGTTAACGTTAAAGCAGCAGGGAATATGAACGTGCATGAGTTATTTTATTTAATCTGTGTTATTTAATGTTTTTTTTTACCTAAAACATAGAGAAACTGATGTTGATGTGTCTGCATTCAAACATTTCAGTGAGCTTAAATAGATCACCCTTTACATCAGATTTAGTTCACAAACAACTGACAACTTTGACCTAAATATGATTTTCAGTTACAATAATTCCTAAAATTCGACATTAGTAACTTACTTTTTAACAGCATAAGACCGCGCGCTACGTCACAAGATCTACAGGTCTTACTTGTGAAATCAGTTCACGGGAGATCTTGCACTAAACGTTAATGTGAAGCAGTGAGTTGTAGAGCGAGAACAGCTGCGATTCGTGAAGAATCGTTTGGTGCGATTTGCGAACCGATTCATCGGGTTAATTGAAAAGAATCAGTTCGTTCTTGAATCAGGCACCGCTTCTGCGTGTCAGAGCATGTGATATATTGTAAGGAGTAACGATAAGTTTTATGAATGTAGTGAAGTAAAAAGTACGATCGTATGCTTTGGAATGTAGTGAAGTAAAGTAAAGAAAAACACTCATAAACTACAGATACTTGAAAACTACTCCGTTACTGTCCACCACTGGTAAATAAACTGCAGAATGTTTTCTAATACACGCATGAACTGCATGTGTTCAAACAGCGCTGCGCGAGCTCGGTAGCTAGGGTTCAGAGTCCCAAAGCGCGAGGAAACTCTGCGCTGAACTTGTTACTCGTCAGTTGCTCAGTAACATTTTTTTTTAGGGTGTCAATCAATTAAAATATTTAATCGCGATTAATCGCATGATTGTCATGAGTTAACTCGTGATTAATCACTATTTAATCGCACATTTTTATCTGTTCTAAATGTACCTTAAATTAATACTTTTCAAGTTTTAATACTCTAATCAACATGGGCATGGATGCTTTATGCAAATGTATGTTTATTAGTGAAACCATACTCAACATAGAGCATGAAGGCTAGACATGTTTCATAGGTCATAGATGTTTTTTTAAAACAACTTTTTCATGTCTATTAGACACATGAAAAAAACAACATAGAAATACCAGGTTCCCTTTACTTTTATTTGCTCTGAGCAATTTAATTACACAAGCCTGTTTTCATTATTCACAGGACAGGGCAGCTCACTTCTTCTGAACATGCAAAATGTACATTTATTATTTATTATTACATTTGTTTGCCTCTCTATGCCCACATACTTAAAGGGTTAGATCACCCCAAAATGAAAAATCTGTCATTTGAAGCACCTCGTAGTCGTTCCAAACCCGTAATGGCGGCGCAGACGTTAGATGAATTGTTGAATAAAGTCGTTTTTTTTTTTGCGCTCAAAAAGTATTCTCGTAACTTCGCAAAATTGAAGTTGATGTCACATGGACTGTTTTACCGATCTCCTTGCTACGTTCTGGATGTTGATCGTGGTAGTACCCTAGCTGTCTATGGGAGGGTCAGAGAGCTCTCAGATTCCATCAAAAATATCTTAATTTGTGTTCTGAAGATGAACGAAGGTCTTATGGTTTTGGAATGACATGAGGGTGAGTAGTTAATGACAGCATTTGCATTTTGGGGTGAACTATCCCTTTAATTTGATGCAGCTAAATTCCAAGAAACTGTTTTCATTTATATATTTTGAGAATGAGAAACAACATAATATCTCTTTTAACTGAAAGCGAGTTGCTCCTCTCAGCCGCTCGCTGAACAGAGCAGTAACGGCGAGTCTCAGAAACGCGAAATAGGCCTACGGTTTGGGCAAACCCTAAAGATTTGTCGCTTGGCGCTTTTTGGAAAAGAAAAGTCGCTAAGTTGGCAACACTGTCAGCATCTCCATTTCTCCAACTAACTTACAGGTTAGGCCACGGGTCAAACAGAAAATGTGCGTTAATAAAATTTGTGCCATTAAAATGAATTTGCGTTAATGCGTTATTAACACTAATTTTGACAGCCCTATTTTTTTAATAAATAATTTACAAGGCATGTGACAATGCGATATGTGCGACAAATTCGTATTGAGAATCATTTATAAATCTGCTGTTGTCAACAAAAAGAAACACTGAGGTCCTCTTGCGGGTTTCCGCCAAAAGAAAAGCTGAGAAAACGCCGGTCAATGCATGTAATATTTTCAAAATATATACTGTTTGTGTGTGTATTTATATATACATAATAAATAAAAAGCACACACATATATTATGTAAATACAAACGTTTATTTTGGATGCGATTAATTGATTAATCGCTTGTCAGCACTACTTTTAATATATTAATAATGTAGAAACTACTATTTATTAACTATGAATTAACTATAACCTAATAGTATGCAAATTATTTGGGGGGTTTTGTAGTTTTTTTTTACTTCTAAGTGTTTTTATGTTTTGAATAATGTGTAGTCATAAGTGTGCATATATCAGCTGTTTGACAACAGGATGTTTTACATGACTCATGCAATCAGATTACAAACTGCTGGACCATCTGAAGTTAATCAAAATAATATTGACTTGATCAGAATGGGATTAGGTTATGTTTACACGTATATATTTAAAGCTATTAACCACAGAAAAATAATATTCAGAACATTTAGAGAATTCTGACTTGTTTTTATTTGTCAGTCCTCAGGTGCTCTGCAGTGCCTCCTCTAACCTCCAGGGGTCTGTGGAGGTCCAGCTGTAAACAGGACTGTAAGACTCTTGAGTTTTCTCTCTCTCTTTGCTGGTTGTAGGCGGTTGGAGCGACTCTGCTCATCAGCGCTGCTCCCTTCCTCATCCTCTTCCTCATCCCGGTGCAGTCAAACACGGACCAGCACCAGAACCTGCTCAAAGTGCTCCTGAGCTTCGCGTCCGGAGGTTTGCTCGGAGACGCGTTCCTGCATCTCATCCCTCATGCGCTGGGTGAGTGAGTCACATGACCGTCACATCCTGTCACATGACCGACCGTAGCCTTGTCTGTAGTTTCCCTTGCCGTCTATACTGGAATAATATAAATATATTAGCGTACTCAAGTCAAGTCCGAACTGAAGTCTTATTACAATGCAGATTGTGTCAAAGCAGCTTTACAGTATTAAACAGGGAAATAGTGTGCCGTTCTCCTCTGGCCAGACGAGACCAGCAGTTTAATTCTAGGATGCAGCAGAGTTTTCTGAATTGTGTATTGTTTTATGAGCTGTATAAATCCATGTCTAGTTTTGGTAGTGTAGATTTCATTCATATGAAGAGCTGACTCGGCTACTGTTGCAGGCAGATGTAGTTCTGAAATCTGCCCTGCTAACCAGTCGAACCTTCACCCCTCGATTTCATCTCAACACAGAGCCCCATTCTCATCACGGCCAGTCGCACGGAAGCGGCGAGTCACATGGTCACTCACACGGTAGGTTATTGTTCAATCCCTGTATATACGTTTTTTTGTAACCCAAGCTATAATTCGGCCCAGTGGAATACAAGAATGTGATTTATTGGAAGATGTTCTTTTGTTTTTCTGAAGAGTCAGTCCGAGCTTGGTTTCTGTCGCAGGTGCAGGTCATGGTCACATGATGTCGGTGGGGCTGTGGGTGCTGGCTGGCATCGTTGCGTTTCTGGTGGTCGAGAAATTTGTTCGTCTTTTGAAGGGAGGCCACTCTCATGGTAAGAGTCTTAAACTAATCCCATTACATCGATTATGGCAAAAATCATAATCAAGATTATTTTGGTCAGTTTATTTTGACCAAAACCACGATATGACCAAAACTTTATATGAATTAATTATTTAAAGGTAGTGATTTATATATCAAACATGTATTTTCTGTAAATAAGGTTGCTATGACATCTACATTTTGGAAGAAAAAAAAAAAAGGCCTCAAAAATTATTCTAAAATAAACACTCAGTAATAAACTAAGAAATCTAAGGTGCTCAGTGCTTTAAGTGCTTAAATCTAAAGTATTCAGCGAACAGCCTACAGAAACTGAATAATTGAACTATATAATAATTGAAAAGAATCAAACTTGCTCTGTTTCTTATTTAAGCTACAAAAGCCCTTCAGTCAAGAGCAGTAAGTGATTTTCTCTTTTGTATTTGTTATTTTTGATTAATATTAAGCACAGAGACGGCAGAAGGAATATTACCTTCATGGATCCAGTTTACTGTTACTCTCGTATTTTCATTCTCAACTGTTTGCATACTCTTAAGAGATAACTGCCGAGGGTTTACGTGAATAATCACTACGCGCCGCATTTTGACATATCTGTGCGTGTATTTGAGTGTTTAGGCATGCACCTTGAGCTAAACGTTCACTCCGTGTTCTGCTTTGTCTCTGAGTGCATGCACAGAACAGCACAAGTTCTCTTTCACGCAAATAAACATGAATAAATCAAGCATGTCCCATTTTGCGAAAATCACGTTACATGATTTACTGATTTGCACATGAAGTTTGGGCTTTTATTGAGGAGCGAAAGCACACCACTGGAAAGGGGGCAGTGATTATTTTATCTCGATTATTTTATTTTCATAACCGTTAGGAACAGCAGATAGACTGAGCAGCTGTTCCCAGTGATGTAGCAGAAAATAACAGCACATTACCATCAATCCTGCTGCTGCTAAATAATACTGAAATATAATTCCTCTCTTCTCTTTTTGAGCAGTGATCATTGTTGAGCATTGTTGACAGGCTTCCAAATACAATAAAAAACCTTTCTTGCCATGTTTTCAGCTGCTCCAAAAGCAAAAGACAGCGATGAAGAGGATGATGACAAGAAACCAGAGAAAGAGAAGAACGCTGACTCCGATAAGAAACCTGCCGAGACGACTTCCGGTATGAAAGAGCTCCGGTGTTTGAGCTGTTGTGTGTCAGTGCCGTTGTCTCGCTGACAGGAAAACTCTGTGTGTCTGCAGATATTAAAGTGTCGGGTTATCTGAACCTGGCTGCTGATTTCACCCACAATTTCACGGACGGGCTTGCGATCGGAGCGTCGTTCCTGGTCAGCCCGGCGGTCGGCGCCGTCACCACCATCACCATCCTCCTACACGAAGTGCCACACGAGATTGGAGACTTCGCCATTCTTGTCCAGTCGGGCTGCACCAAGAGGAAGGTAGGGAGCTGATCTGTCAAACGAGTCGAGCCAAAGAAGAGTTTGGTGTTTGTTCTTCACCCTGAATTGGGCTGTTTTCTAGGGGTGTTGATCGATGCATCTCGATTCAGTGTTGTTTTGTAATTGATTTTTTTCTTTGAAAAGCAAGACAAAACAGTAAAAAGCACATTTTGGCTATTTCATTTATGCAAAATGAAAAACCGTGTTCAGCCTTCGGCCAAGAATTTTCATTTCGGTGCATCCCTAGTAAATTCCATTTTTATTTATTATTAATTTGTAATCATTTTAAAAAGGTAGCCTGCTTACATAATTTCATAAAAATGCACAAAATAAATGATATAATGGTGATGAATTGAATTGAATTGAATGGAATGGTTGACATGATAGTGGTAATGGAATGGTGACACAGTGATATGACTCACACCTCTACTGTTGTGCTCAGGCCATGTGTCTCCAGCTGCTGACGGCCCTCGGTGCGCTGGCTGGAACCACCTGCTCTCTGCTGGCTGAAGGGGTGGGAGCCGCGGCCACCGCCTGGATCCTGCCCTTCACCGCCGGAGGCTTCGTCTACATCGCCACCGTCACCGTGCTGCCAGAGCTGCTGGTGGGCCGCTCCAGTCTCTGGCAGTCGCTGCTGGAGATCCTGGCCCTGCTGTTCGGCGTGGGAATGATGGTGCTGATCGCCGAGTACGAGTGAGCCGTGTCTGAAAGAAGAAGCTGTAAAACCAGGCCAAGAGACCAGTGCAGGGTCACCTGACCTCTAGAGACCAAGAGTGTGTTGAGATGAATGATAGCATTGACCACAGAAACAAAAAAACTGAATGAATGAGGGAGAGAGTGAAAGAAATGAAGTGCTGAGCTGCACTCCTGACCAATATGAATGGATCACTTAATCATTTTAGGCACAGGAACCTTCCCAGGGACCAGCAGCTAGAACATCCCCTGTGCTTCTGTGTACTGATACAGACAGGATCTTTTTTTTTTTTGACAGATCAGGTCTGAAGAGATTACATAAATTCCCAGAGGATCGTCTGTGTTTGCTGGAGCGGTCCGATAAATGCTCGTGCCTCATCAGTACAGCTTTTCTAGAAATATCAGTTATGTTACATGATTAAATCGTTTGATTTTGCTATTCGCACAATAAAGGTTAACGTGATTCTTTCCTAAGCAGCGTGTGCTTTCTCTTTGACAGGGAGATTCTTTGATTCCTCTGATGAAATATTCAGCTGCACAGCTGTTACTCAGTGACACGCTCACACACACACACACACACAGGTTTGTTTTTATGGTTTATGGGGACCTCATAGGCGTAATGGTTGTATACTGTTTTTTTTTACAAACTGTATTTTCTATCGCCCTACCCCTAAACCTACCCCTCACAGAAAACTGCTGGCAATTTTTGAATTTCATAAAACACTGTTTTGTATGTTTTCTAAGCCTTTTGTTTTACGGGGACACATAAACCATATATACCTGTACATACACACACACACACACACACACTCTCGCTCTCTCACACACGTACACGTTCACACTCACACACATACACGTTCACACACACACACACTCGCACACGTTCACACACACACACGTTCACACTCGCACACACGCACGTTCACAATGGGGGCCCCCCACACACCACACAACACACGAGATGTTTGCATCTCTTCTTCTTGAATGTGTTTAAATCTTTGCCTATAATGTAAACCCTTTACATTCACATGGAGTGTAAATCAAGCATATCTCTTCACAAACAGAAGTGGATGCAATGTTGTTCAATTTCTGTTCAATTAAAGAGTTGTACATCTCTAACAGGCTGTGTTCAGAAGAAATCTGAGAAAGCATCTTCTGGTTCCTCCTGATGAGTGTTGGTGAATCACTGCTGACGTCGGAGGAGAGAAACTCCCTGAATCACAGCATCACGCCAGCGTCTGACGGGTGTGTTGTGGGCATTGCTTACAGGTCCAGGTAAAACACCTGCATTAATGCAGGTCTAAAGAGGTTTATTGCACATTGCCAATTTTATTATTCAGCAGCTGAAAAGCAGACTGTAAATCTAGCTGCTTAAAATAATAATAATAATATTAATACTTAGCGTTAGAGAGTGTTAGTAGAAGCCTAAGTATGAACAATAGCAAGAGTGACGCTTGATTAAGCAGTGTAATGGTCAAGGGTTTTCTAGTTTGACTGTGGTGGTCTCAGGTTGATGTATGGGTCTGGGGTGTGAGATCTTTTCTCTGCGGGTCAAGTGTGCTGCTGCAGTAGCAGAGAGAAGCATCAGAGCCGCCAGTGCAACCCCAGCACACAGCAGTCAATACTGTCAAACCTTTCATCAGACTCGGCTTGTGCTCCTGAATAATATTTTCTTATGAATCTCTTAAATGATGTTGATGCTGTCTGACCTGCACATGATGTTGCCTTATCTAATATAACAAATAAAATACTCCTGCTTAATCTTAATTATACATCTATTTATCTATTAATCTTTTTGTTTGCTTTAAATAGACAGCAAATTGCAATCTCTCCTTTTAATTTGACTTGAATTGAATGATGTATTTTGTATGTAAAGTGTGAGATGATGAGATGACTTTCTGAGACAGTTGAGGAATATTAAGCTCGTCACAAACAATCATACATCACTGTTATCACAGTACAGACATTCATAAAGAGGAAGTGAAAGTAAATATAAAGGATCAAATGAATGATGCTCTGCAGTCTGGCGTTATTACGCAGAGTCATTCCACCGTCAACTTCTGTGCAGAATTAGCATTGATTTCAAGGAGAAAAGGCTTATATTAGTGAAGCAGCATTGAAATTCCCTGAGACACTCAGTCAGATCCTCTTTGTTCTGTCCTTCAGCTGTGAAAATCACACACAAGTATGAAATTCAGTGAAAGTCCAATTACAATTACAATTACAGTACTGAAATGAAAATTATTGGCCGAAGGCTGAACACGTTTTTTTCATTTTGCATAAATGAAATAGCCAAAATGTGCTTTTTACTGTTTTGTCTTGCTTTTCAAAGAAAAAAAATCAATTACAAAACATCACTGAATCGAGATGCATCGATCAACACCCCTAGAAAACAGCACAATTCAGGGTGAAGAACAAACACCAAACTCTTCTTTGGCTCGACTCGTTTGACAGATCAGCTCCCTACCTTCCTCTTGGTGCAGCCCGACTGGACAAGAATGGCGAAGTCTCCGATCTCGTGTGGCACTTCTTTGTTCTGTCCTTCAGCTGTGAAAATCACACAAAAGTATGAAATGCAGTGAAAGTCCATTTCTGTTCTCATTGATATATGTGTAATCTACCCTTTACATTACGCTGACAACGTTAACATTCCCATGTTTAGCTTTAACTTCAGTCAAACACTTTAGCAAAAATATGTAGTAACTGGCTACTGAGAATCATTTCCTGCATGCTGTGCTTTATCTGCTCCTGAGGACTTGTGTTTGTGTGTTTTATAATGCAGATATTCATTCATTCATACCAGTCTTTCATTTGCTGTCACAGAATATATACAGCTAGCAAAATAACTATATTTTAAATTAAAAATTGCTTTCAGTTCCAATTATAATTATTTCATATTATTTAATGATACATTTATATAATATATTTGAAATATATACAAATGTACATTCAACATATGCTGAGGCTTTGGTTTCTGTAATGGAATGTTATTATTATTATAGTTTGATTTGCTTTACTCTACTAAAGAGTGTCTAGATGCTTCATCAGTATTATTATTTTGATGTGCTAAAAGACCAAGAGGAAATGTGTTTGTGTGTGTGTGTGTTGTGTGTGTGTGTGTGTTGTGTGTGTGTGTGTGTGTGGACATTCATTCTTTCACATCCAGTATAAAGTCTTGAGGAAAAGGTGTCACATTCAAAGGATTTTGGATTTGTTAGATCATGCCTATGAAAGTGTGCATCTATGAAGCAATGTGAGTTACTTTAAATGTTTATTAAGTAAATGATAATTGCCAGTCGAAGAGTTTATCGTAAGTGTATACAATATTATTCTGGCATTAAGTGATTTTACTAGTGTTACAGCAGTGTCGCTCACTGTTAAGCACTTTTTTAAACCCAGTATTGGATTTTTGCATGTTTCTGTGTGATATTGTAATATTAGTAACTGAGTAACTGAATCTCACTTTATTTGAAGTTTCTGTACAAGATGTTTTTGCTTTTGCATGGAGTTTATGTAAATTACCTGAGCAGCTCTGAGTTTGAATGTGTTCACCATTTCTAACCACTAGGTGGTGAGATTGGCATAAGTGGTTTATGTGGTAGATGAAGCTGATTGGATCAGATTTTAGTCCATCTAGTGTGTTTACATAGAAAAACAATGGTGAATGGCAGCTTCTAGTGTGAAGGCAATAGGATGATCTTCACTGAATGAGTCAGGCGTACAGTGACTGGGAAAGGACATGTTCATAGGTTGAGTTTTTGTTGTGGCCGTGACATAAGTAATTATGGCAACGTCATTGCATGTTGAGGTCATGACATTCACTTTTTTGTTTTTGCCACAGAAATTAAAAGATTAGGTTGACTGAGAAAAAGTGAGCTAAAGGGGTGTGTACAGTGCTAATAGAATCGATCAGAGCTCCTCAACAAACTATACAGTACATGTTAAACAGGAGCAAATGTGAAATACTCAAATTTTTCCAGGTGATAGACAAATAGTTGAATGTCTATTACTTTTGTACATTGTTCAAATCTGATCCTCCTGCCAGAAAACTGTGAAATAATCCTTCAGGACATTTCTTTGTTTTTTTTAAGCATTGCTTATCATTACAGTCCAGCTGCTGTAAAACTCCCTTTCCACATCTACACTAGGATCCTTCAGCCATGATGTGGTTAGAAGTTTCCCAATCTGCATACTGGTGGAGTGTACCCTAGTAAAAAAAGTAATATATTTAAAATACATTTATTTCATACTAAGTATAGTTCAAATCTGTTAACATGTTTACTGACATATTGCTCGAGACTTACTGATATAAAAATTCTAATTCAAATATATTTGGATCTCAATATTAAGCCTAAAATGTGTTTTAATGTCACTATTGATGGGGATTGTATGATTTGTTTAATAATATCTGCCTTTAAATGCAAGATATTTGAAGTGTACCTAAAGTATACTTGCAATATTTCCACTTTAGCTCAATTACATATACTCCAGTATATATTTAGTTGCACTTCAGCATTATTTCCATACTGTCATAGTGCTGCCTACTGTGTAGGAACGAGGAGCGAAGGAGCGAGGAGACGGTGGGAATCCAGAACCAATATAGACTTTATTAAAACAATGGAACACAGACATAGCACTATGAAGAAAAAAGAGAAAAAAAAAACAATGGAAACGGAAAGGAGCGACGAACAATACCGGTAAGCTGACATGGAAAACATGGGCTTAAGAAACAAGGACTAATTGGGACACACATGAATCATGAACCATAATTGAATGAGTGCTAAACTAGGTCATGGGGCTCGTTGTGGAGGAAAACACAAGAACACGAGACACAGGACTGACATTACTACCCCCTCCCCGAAGGTGCGTCCACACGCCACACAACATCCAATGGGGAGGGTGGTGGGTGCTCTGGAGGCCCCTCAGGCCAGGCTTACACGGGACGGCAGGCCTCCAGAGCGGTACCCGTTCCGGGACCCATGGCAGATCAGGCAGTTCAGGGCACCATGGCAAAGCAGGCAGACTAGAAAGCCATGGCGGAGCAGGGAACTCAGGGGGACATGGCGGAGCAGAGAGTTCAGGGGGCCATGGCAGAGCAGAGAACTCAGGGCGCCATGGTGGAGCAGACAGTTCAGGGGGCCATGGCAGAGTGGCCTTGGCACTCAGCCCGGCTTCCACTGCTGGATCCCTATAATCCCTATAACCCTATAACCCCCCCAAAAAAATCCTTGGGGAGAATATCGGCTTCTGATGCCCTCCGTGGGCCGGATGTGGGAACAGTGGCCCTCCCTGGGCTTGACTTGGGGACAGGAGCCCTCCGTGGGCTAAACTCTGGAACAGGAGCCCTCTGTGGACGGGAACTGGAGCCCTCCTTGGGCTGGACATGGGAACTGGAGCCCTTTCTGGAGCGGACTCAGGGGCATGAGCTGACACTGGAGTGGACTCAGTGGCTGGAGCTAACAGTCTTTTCCTCCATATATTTCTCCTCTGGTTTGGGGTTAAGGAGCGGGCTGTTGTCAGCTGAGGGCTTTGGAGAGAATTGGCTGGCGGGCTTGACTCGGGAAACGGAACGGAAAATAAAACACTTTCGAAGAAGGAAACAAAAACAGGTCCGGTATTCTGTCACAGTGCTGCCTACTGTGTTGGAATGAGGAGCGAAGGAGCGAGGAGACGGAGGGAATCCAGAACAAATATAGACTTTATTAACACAATGGAACACACGTAGCACAGGAGTCAAAGAACAATACCGGAAGCTGGACATGGAAAAACACAGGGCTCAAGAGACAAGGAACTAATTGGGACACACCTGAAATCAATGAACATAATGGGAGACACGAGGGAGAAACTAGGTCATGGGGCCCGTTGGGGAGGAAAACACAAGACACAGAACACAGGACTGACACATACAATTAAAGTGCATTAAGTACAAAATTAGTTGTTCCTATTTAGCAGACTTTAAGTATACCAGTTTAGTATACTAAAAGTACAATTGCAGGGTATTTTTATTAAGTACATATATATTTAAATGTATTTGTAGTATACTTAGCATAAAAATTTATTTAATTTTACATTTTAGTATATTTATTTTTCACAAGGGTATGCATCTGACTTTATTCCCGAATGAAAACTGTGGACACAAAGAGAAGCCATGGTGATCTTTAGCACCCTGTCTGACTCTGAGCAGATGGTGGAACCAAACACCCTCAGCCCGTTAGAAAGGCATATCACTCTCTGATCACTCATATCACTGCCTTTGAGAGGCGACTGTTAAAAATCCTCTGATCATGGTCCATATCTCTATATAAATATTGTTTCATTAGGTCATTTCTTAGTGGATATGCCTCATCACCCACAATCACACAAGGCAAAACTTTATTTGTTTTGGGCAATGGTTTGGGCGGAGGAAATTGTAGAAGCTTTACAGAGGCAAACAGCCCAGCATCAGACACCCTGCCACCATATTTGCATCATCCAGAGCTGCCACCTTCACTACAGAGATAGTTTATTTGCAGTTGTGGAAGATGCTTCCATTCTTAGCAGGAGGCTGGATATGAATATGTTTTCCATCTATGTCCCTCTAGTCCTGCTATGGAGCCAGAATTATCACAGCCTTGCAATTTAGGCCATTGTATTTCGACAAGCACATTGACAAAGAATGGAGCACGTTCTTAAAGCAGCTTGCGTGTCTGATTACTCTCTTTTAAAAAAACGCTATAGTTGGACCCATTTCCACCCACACAAAATTGAGAGGGACAGAATGAGGGCTTTTTGCTTTATTACTTCACCTCTGTGTTGACTGATTTAGATCAGCTAGTGGAATGACACATTTCTCCAAATCTGATGAAAAACAAAATCATCTACATCTTGAATCTTGAGGACATTTTCGGCACATTTTAATTTTTAGTGAACTGCTCCTTTAACAAAACTCCTCATTGATCGACTTTATGATAAGTATGTATTTTCAATAGTGTCTTGTTTTTATTGTGTATTTTCAATCTGGGTTCAATATGCAGTAAAGTTGAGACGTTTGTCTAAGGTACTTGGTTGTGTTAATTGTTTTGAGAGCAATTATATTTTCTATAAATTTGTTTAAGGAAAAACTATAATATGGTGTTTCTGTTCTCATGAAAATGCTTCTCTCCACAAATCAGACACTAAGATCTTAATGACATCCATAGAAGACAAGAACAAAGAGAAACCTACAGTAGAAAAAAAAGCTAGAGATAAACAAGTGATTTAGAATGCATTATAAACAAACTCAACAATGCCAAACTATAACACTAGACTGACAGAGATCATAAAATCCAGTCAAACCATACTGAAGACAAACAGGAATTTGAAAAAAAAAATGTCATGAAGTGATCAGTTTCAGAATCCTGCTTCAGTCGTTTCAGCCCTCACTGACATGCAAAATGAAACTGAAACCTTATCTTGCAGTTGTCCAGTTTCTGGGCACTTGCTCTTGTATTTGAACAAGTGCGCAGTAGTGTAGTCTTCTGTAGTGTAATCTTCAATAGTGTAGTCTTCTGTAGTGTAATCTTCTGCAGTGTAGTCTTCTGTAGTGTAGACTTCTGTAGTGTTCTGTAGTGTAGTGTTCTGTAGTGTAGACTTCTGTAGCGTAGTGTTCTGTAGTGTAGTGTTCTGTAGTGTAGTCTTCTGTAGTGTAGACTTCTGTAGTGTTCTGTAGTGTAGTCTTCTGTAGTGTAATCTTCTGTAGTGTAGTCTTCTGTAGTGCAGACTTCTGTAGTGTAGTCTTCTGTAGTGCAGACTTCTGTAGTGTAGTCTTCTGTAGTGCAGACTTCTGTAGTGTAGTCTTCTGTAGTGCAGACTTCTGTAGTGTAGTCTTCTGTAGTGCAGACTTCTGTAGTGTAGTCTTCTGTAGTGTAGTCTTCTGTAGTGTAGTCTTCTGTAGTGTAGTCTTCTGTAGTGTAGTGTTCTGTAGTATAGTCTTCTGTCGTGTAGACTTCTGTAGTATAGTCTTCTGTAGTGTAGTCTTCTGTAGTGTAGTCATCCTTTGTATGTATACTCCGTAGTATAGTCTCTGTCATGTAGACTTCTTTATTATGTCTTCGTAGGTAGTGTTCTTGTATTAGAGTCCGTCTTTAGTGTAGTGTTCTGTAGTTTAGTCTTTCTTTAGTCAAAAAAAGGTTATAGAAAAACGTACTGCGCCATGGTACATCAGTAATACCCATTCTCTCAAGAAAGAAACTCGTAGTCTTGAGCGCAAATGGAGAAAAACTAACTTGGAAGTTTTTAGAATTGTGTGGAAAAACAGTATGTCCAGCTATAGACATGCTCTAAAAGCTGCCAGGGCCGAGAATATCCACAAACTCATAAAAAATAACCAAAACAATCCTAGGTTTTTATTTAGCACAGTGGCTAAATGATCAAATAACCAGATGCCACCCGATCTAATATTACCTCACAGTTTAATAGTAATGACTTTATGAGTTTCTTCAGTGATAAAATAGATAACATCAGAAATACAGTAGCAAATGTAGATTCTACAGCGTATACTTTAGCTTCATTCATCGCACCAGAAGATAAACTGCAGTGCTTTACAACTGTAGGACAGGAAGAGCTAAATTAACTTATCACTGCATCTAAACCAACATTAACATGCCTGTTAGATCCTGTACCCATTAAATTATTGAAAGAGTTGTTACCTGTGGCAGAAGAACCTCTTCTCAATATTATTAACTTGTCGTTATCTCTAGGTCATGTCCCAAAATCATTTAAGCTGGCGGTTATTAACCCTCTTATTAAGAAACCACAACTAGATCCTAGTGAACTGGCAAATTACAGACCCATTTCAAATCTTCTGTTTATGTCTAAAATTTTAGAAAATGTTGTGTCTGCTCAATTGTGCTCCTTTCTGCAAAAAAATGATCTCTATGAAGAATTTCAGTCAGGTTTCAGGCCCCACCATAGCACAGAAACTGCACTTGTTAAAATTACAAATGACTTGCTTCTTGCGTCAGACCAAGGTTGCATCTCATTACTAGTTTTAGTTGATCTTATTGCTGTGTTCGACACTATAGATCATGAGATAATCATAGATCGATTACAAAACTATACGGTTATTCAAGGGCAGGCTTTAAGATGGTAGATCCTACCTGTCCTATCGCTACCACTTTGTTCATTTCAATATGATCTCCACTTTTCACCAGTAAAGTATGGAGTGCCACAAGGATCTGTCCTAAGTCCGCTGCTATTTTCGATATACATGTTGCCACATGGTAATATTATTAGAAAATACGGAATTAATTTCCATTGTTATGCTGATGATACTCAACTATATACAGTATCTCAACAAGACCAGATTAAACTTCTAAATTATAGCTAACAGAGTGTGTTAAATATGTAAAAGACTGGATGACCAATAATTGTCTCCTATTAAATTCGGATAAGACAGAGATATTACTTATTGGACAAAAAAAAAAACGTACACAGAATCTCTTGGATTACAATTTGCAACTAGACGGGTGTACTGTTACCTCCTCTACAGTCAAAAATCTGGGTGTTATATTAGATAGCAACTTGTCTTTTGAAAATCATATTTCCCATGTTACAAAAACAGCATTCTTCCATCTTAGAAACATTGCCAAGTTACAAAACATTTTACCTTTTTCTGATGCAGAAAAGCTAGTTCATGCATTCATGAACTCTAGACTGGACTATTGTAATGCACTTCTAGCTGGTTGTCCTGCATCTTCAATAAAAAAGCTACAGATAGTCCAAAATGCAGCAGCTAGAGTCCCTTACCAGGTCAAGAAAATATGATCAAATTACCCCAATTTTACAGTCTCTGCAATTTTACTGACATATTAAGTTCCGTATCAGTTACAAAAAATTATTACTTGCCTATAAGGCCCTTAAATGGGTTAGCTCCTGCATACCTAAATAGTCTTCTACCACGCTACAATCCATCACACTCCATAAGGTCGCAAAACTCTGGACTTTGGTATCCCCTAGGATACCAAGTCCACTAAGGCGGAGACTTTTTCGCATGTGGCTCCAAGCTGTAGAAAATTATCAATAACAGCTTCCATATGAGATAAAAACCATAAAAAACTTCATAAAATAAACATGAAATTATAGGCCATAAATTTATAAAATAATACATAAATAAATTTACATTTAAATTGTGCACATATACTGTATATTACTCACTGAGATTACTCACTGACAGTCTTAAAAATATTTTTGGCAGAAAATAAGTTGATCTGAGAGTTTGGCAAACATATTTAATATTGCTATGAATATGATTGCATCTTACAAGCCACAATATCTTTTTTATATTACCATTTGCATGTCAAATTTCCATACATTTAATGTACATTAATAGAAGGCTTTACTTTTCCTGAACGATAGCAGAAAAAATATTTGAACAAGGGCCACACGGCTTCATCTCTCATACCATAGATTAGGGGACTCAGGCAACGTGGTAGAATAAGAATAATAAGAAAATTTAGATATCTCAGATTTATGAAGAGAGAAGAGTTGCTTCCAGTCATCATGTATAGTGTTCTTTCTATTGAAGTATACAGGAAAGAGGTGAGACACAGTCCCAGCTGAATCAAGTGCAAGAGCACCGTTTTGAGAGCTTTCTTAGCAGAATCTTTATCAGAGGAAACAGACCTGGCTGTGATCATAATGCTAATATATGTGAAAATTATGATCACTGCAACAGACACAAAATAAAGAACATCAAACCCTTGATATTTATCCAGCTGCCATTTGAATAAAAACAATTTTTCTAATGTGCAAAATATAATGCCGGCTAAATAATCAGGGTTGACAGTTAAAACAAAAATAATGTCTGTCATAATATTGATAGAACTAAGGAACCAGATGATTCCTATGGCGATTCCAGTCCTTTTTGGTGTGGCGATGTTGCAGTGCCTCAGAGGGAAGCAGATCGCCACGTACCGCTCCAGAGACATCAGTGCTAGTGTCAGAGGAGCATTACGGAAAGTGCAGTAGGAGATAAAGACTAACAGAGTGCAGATGGACTTAGGTATTGGTAGGAAACACAGAGCCACTGCATACATTATGGTAGTGACCAGCAAAAGCACAGAGTCATTCATAAGCATGTGGCTAAAAAGAATGTAGCGCGGCGTCTCCTGGAATATGCGCTTGCTTTTTAGAGCAAAGAGCATCACACAGTTTACAAAACAGAAGAACAGGGACGTTAACACAGCCACTATAGTTTTAGTACTGAGCCCAACATCCATTTCTAGATTAAAGATTTGCTGATAAGTGAAAGACACATCCCCAATTGTGCCATTGGACCCCACCATAACCTGAAAGACAAGAAACAGAGAAATAAGATTGATTTGAAAAAGTTATACTAATGTGATCTTTTTACATCTATTTGAATTAAAGATTAATATTGTAAAAGTTTGCATAAGATGCAACAGACCTCTTACACAAAAATGCTACCTTTCTGCAGTAAGTCAGACATTAAACTTCCACCTGCTCCAGCTGCAGATTCCACAAACAACTGCATTCTGCTCCTGAACTTATATAGAAGTTACATCAGATATGATCTTGTTATTGGGAGATACCAGGGTCCACGCCTCTACCATTGGAGAACGTGTAACAGCCAACTTTGATCATGTGTACCATCATAGCCAATCAAATCACAGCCTTGACATCACTGAATTTGTGCGACAGTTAATGGCCCTGTCCCAAATTGCACCCTAAACCCTCGTGGAGTCCACACTTTTGTTACGGAATACTGCTTTGTCTGTCGGATAGAAGTCTGTCTCGGCAGAAGTGTGCATCAAGGGCGCAAAGGTGGTGCTCACGAGCACCCTTCTGAAATCTAAAATGACGAATGGGACACTCTACAGTCTCGGCCCAGCAAAAGCAGGAAATGTCTGAGGAGGGCAAAGAAGCTAAGGCTGAGCCTTCCCAGTCCTCCTGCCCTGTGTATGATGAGCTTTTGGAAATGATGGATCGCACCACGCCGAGGCTTTACTTGCCGTGAAGCGGGCGAAGAAATTGACGTTGCGAGGTCATCTCGATGAACGTTATTTTTCTGGCCATAACCCTCCAGCTCAGGTGAGCCTTCCTGTCTTCCTGTTTTCCATACAGAGATTGAAAAGAAATGGAAGAGGGCGTTTTTCCTTACGCATCCATCGATTCCAGCATACGAGTTATGCCAACATCGAGGCGATGCGCGAAAGCGGTTATGAGAAGAGAAGACGCTGGCCAGCTATCTCTCTATGGGTGAGACATCATCTCTCAAAACTCCCTCCTTGCCATCTAAGCCTCTTCAGGGCATACGCAGCAGCAGCAGGTCAGGCTGTCGCTTCATTGCACATCGAGGTGAGGCACCAGCATATCAGACTGACCTGCTGAAAGACGGCATAAAGGCGAGGGCCTTTCTCCTGATGAGGTAGCTGAGTGCGCCGCACCACAGATCTCACTCTCTGTGCTACTAAGCAGGAGGCAGGTCCATGGTGGCTATGTTAGTGACGGAGGGACATCTGTGGGTGAGCCTATCAGATATCGGGAAAAAGAGAGGGGCTTTCTTCTCGATGCACTGGTTTCACCTTCTGTATTTTTGGTACCTTCGTTGAGACGGTGGTCGAGAAGTTCAGGGAAGCAAAGGCGCGCTCAGCGGCCTTCACGAAGGTCCAAGTCTGAGCCCGAACAACATAGGGGTCCTGGCCCGTCTCGGTCTGAGCGTCAGAGACGGGCACAGAGGGCTAGTGTCGCGGCTCGCGCTCCTCCCCCTCCCGCGGGTAGTGTAGTAAATAATCGCGGGTCAAAGGTAGGTAGGTAAAAGACCTAAGGGATGTTATCCAGACAGGGCGTCAGCGCTTTTGTCCGGATCAGAGTGATACCTCAGTATCTACTCATTTCCTTCGGGAGTCTTGCATCTGCCCTTATCTTCCCCTTCCTAAACCTGTAAACCACAATCGCACCACCTGACCGAGGTTAAGTGGGAACTTCCTGCATTACAGTCTCCTATACTGGAACTATGATGTTTTGGTTGGTTCTATGGATTCATAGTGACCACCTTACTGATGGTACGGACCAGAGGCTTCTTCGGACAGGGCTCCGACGCGGGAACCATGGTGGGTAAGCAATCCATGTCTAAATATATGTGTATATATATAATAGTTATACTGTAATATATAACTGTCCTATATATATATCTATATATATAGATATATATATAAATATGTGTATTTAATTGCGCTGGTGGTTGTGTGTATAATCCATGTGCTAGCTTTCTTTGCAGTGTTTTCCTGGACCTGTGTGTTTCTGTCCTTTTTCTATGGTAGGTCCTCGGTGAGCACCCCCTCTGCTGGGTTCAGAACCGGGTGCTCGACTTGCAGTGTTTTATTTCACTCGTCGATATATGTCCAGACGGTACGATAAGCCGGGTTTCGGCTTCATACCTCCTGGATCATGCGGCCAGGTCACAGGCTTCTGCGGGAGCCTTCTTGATCATTAGGCCCCCGGCACGGTACTGCAAACATTTCCTGGACGTCCGGGCTGGGCTTATGCTTTCAGGCTGCCCTGTCTGGTCTACCGTATCTAGGTCGCCCTGAGGGGCCTCCTAGTCACCAGGATATCCCCTCCTGCTGAGGCATCGAGCGGGAAGTATAGGTTGCATTTGCGAGAACCTTCTTGTGTAATGCTGGGGGGTGGGGTCTCAGGCCTTGCTCCCCTCACCTTTTTATTTTTTTTTTTTTTAAAATTTTTTTTTTTTTTTCTTAAGGTTGGCATTTTGAGCGGTGCCTCTCCCGGTTTTGCTCAGTACTTCCGGGTATCTGTGAACAGATTCTTGGAAAACTCTAAAATCCAAATACTTTGGTAAGTGCACACGTTAAGCTTTGTGCACTCTCTAAAAATCCACATAAGTGGTAGGTGTGCACGTTATGCTTTGCGCACTTTCTAAAATCCACATAGCTGGTAAGTGTGCACGTTATGCTTTGCGCACTTTCTAAAATCCACATAGCTGGTAAGTGTGCACGTTATGCTTTGCCCAGTTTTCTGAAATCCTGTATGGTAAGGGTTACGCGCTATTAGCCTCATTCCCTTTCTCTGAGTCGGTTTAGACCCTGGTACCTTGGGCTCCACTCAACTAGTGTGGAACCGGAACCAGCAGCATCAGGCGAACTAGGCCCTTCCTAGTTTTTTGGCTAGCTTGCAGTACACTTACCATTCTGATTCTAACAATCGCGCTGTAGGCCGAGCCTCCTCTCGTTTGAGAACTGGATGTTTGCCCCCTCAACTACAGGTAAATTACGCTAACGTTTCCAGCATTGGAGCATCCTGTAGGTAGCCCCCTTCTCGACTGATAACTGTGTGTGTTGCTCCCTCAGCTAAGTAAATTGTTGCTAGCTTTTCCAGCTTTGGAACATGCTGCAGGTCGAGCCCCTTTCTTGATTTGAGAACTGGGTGTGTTGTTCCCTCAGTTAAGTAAATTATTGCTAGCTGTTCCAGATTTGGAACATGCTGTAGGTCGAGCTCCTTCTCGATTGAGAGCTGGATGTTTGCTCCCTCAGCTACAGATTTACTGCTAGCCACTCCAGCATTATAAGCCTTAGATCGAGTTGATGACTTCTCAAACATAGCGTTTTGGGATGCACCATTTCCATCTATGGGCTGCTTTTTCAGAGTGCCACGAGAACCCCTTAGATCGGTATTTTTAAATCCATGTTATGGTTAGTGTGCACGTAAAGTCTTTGTACACTTTCCAAAATCCATACTGTGGTAAGTTCACACGCTAGTACTTTGCGTTTTTTCTAAAATCCTGTATGGTGAGGGTTACGTGCGGCAGCTTCTTGCCCTTTCTTGAGTTGGTTAAAGCCCTGTTTCACCTTGGGCACCACTCCACCTATGTATCCTCTGGATACCTACTTTAACAGGGTGTTGCTACTAGGGGTCTGTTGAGACAGTTCCTTTAGCATATGCAGAGCGTGCGGTAGCCCCTGTGTGACAGGCTCTTGGTCGTATTCCCTTAAAGGTATCTGTCCTGATTCCAAGCCTTTGAGCTCTACCCCGGGCCCAGGAGTTCTGGCCCTAACAGGTAAGTATTTTGTGGTATGT
Organism: Sinocyclocheilus anophthalmus; assembly: GCA_018155175.1. Lineage (NCBI taxonomy): Eukaryota > Metazoa > Chordata > Actinopteri > Cypriniformes > Cyprinidae > Sinocyclocheilus > Sinocyclocheilus anophthalmus. Next base: position 12,806 of record JADLZN010012062.1, on the reverse strand, counting down.
AGCCTAGGCCTTTGGCCATGGGGAATAACGTCACTGATAGCTGTCTAGCGTCCCAGGGGCGACTCCCATAATGATATGGTGGAGTTGGTACTTAGTGCTCGTCATGGATTCTGGCATGCACTCCCCTCAGCATGGTGGTGTTGGTATACAGTTCCCCGTAGCGACCCCTAGAGGACGCAGTTCGCAGTTCCCATGAAAGGATGTCTCAGGTTACGTATGTGACCCTGGTTCCTCGAGGGAACGAGACACTGCATCTCGGTTCTTGCCATGCCTTCGGACGCAGCTTCAGATGACGAGTGGATTTGTTAGCCCCGGCGCTATTTATACTATAGTTTCCCCAGTAGTGACGTCATGGCCTTCGCCGGCCAACGTTTTGTTGTTTTTTTCAATGTTGCTTCAGACCACGGTCACGGCTAGCGTCCCCATAGCGACCCCTAGAGGACGCAGTGTCTCGTTCCCTACTCAGGGAACCATGGTTACATACGTAACCATGAGACGTTTTTGCTGCATCCCTTCTAGCCACAACCCCAGTCCGATGATGACTTTGAAACTCCTGAAGTGTTTCCAATTTTGTGTGCGATATGCATCAGACATTCAGCCAATGGTCCTTGGGCGTGACGTCTGAGGCTGAGACTCACTGTGGCAGACAGAACCACATGGGTATATGTGGATGGGCACTCTTTTTATTAAATGCTAAATTTGTCCTTACAAAATGTATTATTAACAAAACAAAATTGCAAGGTAAAGTAATGTTGCTCTATGCCCTGGTTTTTGAATAGCGTTTACTGGAGAATGCATTTCATGTTGTCATGCAAACACCAAAAAACAGTCTACACCGGGCACGAGTGGTGCAACGCGACTAACGACAATAAAACTCATGATAATCTGTGAATCTGTTACGTTTTTAATGTTGCATGTGACAAATAACTGAAAGATTTTTAATCAGAAATGGAGTTCTGAAAACAAGCTAATGTCGTTTAGCTTTTACATGTTTTTAAAGAGTGTGCATGTGTGTGAAAATGACTGAACAACTAAACATGCAATATTTTCGAAAGGAGTGGGTGGAAGAACAAATGTGGCTTCCTCCTGTAACGCAACTGACACTATCTTGCATCTCAGTTAATGTTTGTGTTAAAATACCTCACATGGCTTAGATATGAAATTTTGGAAGCTTTATTATAGTTATTTTACTGTAGAATGAACAAGTGAAGAACATTTATTTATTTATTTGTACAAGTTATACAAGGTTACAGAGAATATAAGTAAGCTCAACTCTACAGACAAAATTTAAATATTCAACAAATCAGTGCTGAACTGTTTTAGGATCATTGTATTTATAATAATATGCAATAATACATTGCTTTTCTAACATAAGCTCAGATAAGAGTGGGTTATTTAAATATGAATATGTGCAGTTTGTAGATACAAAAACCCTAAATGAGTCTCGCTTTAACAGTGTACAAGTGCACAAAATAGACTGTGTGCATATATTTTATAAAGATTATATAGAATATGGCACTCCTGCTTTTCATTATTCTTTTTTTCTAGTTTTTTTCTTGTGCAAGAGACAGTGCTGCCAGGCATGTTATAACTTGTCAACAACTGTTTCTGTATGATGGAATATGAAAAAAAGAAAGAATGAAAAATAAATAGAAAAAATTAAATATAAATAATAAATAGTATGTTAAATTATGCACATATGTGTATCACGCCACTCTAAAAATCTTTAAACTTTTGCAGAGAATAAATTTAATACTCTAGTTTGCTAATTGCTTGAGGCAGTTACAGTTTACTTATTATGTGATCGTAAAACTTCTGAGGACATAAAACCTGTTTATCACCATGTCATATTTTAGAGTGAGCATTAATGCATTTGTATACCGCATTCAGTAAACAGTACTCCCATGTTTACACAACATTTGAAATCACAGTCCAGATACCAAACAACACCATGGGTACACATTGATCATTTCTTTTCCTTTTTTAAGATTACCAATTATTAAAAAATGATGTATCTATATAGCAAGTATCTATGAATATATTATATATAATCAATAATAATTATAAAAATTTGGTATTTAATTGCATATCACATTATATGACATATCTTCTCATACCATACAATTAATGTATGATAACAGAGGGCCTTACTTTGCCTGAACAATGGCAGAAAAAATATTTAAATAAGTGCCACACGGCTTCATCTCTCATACCACAGATCAGAGGACTCAGACAGCGCGGTAGAATAAGAACAATAAGATAATTTAAATATCTCAGATTTATGAAGAGAGAAGAGCCACTTCCAATCACTGTGTATAGTGTTCTCTCTATTGTTGCATACAGGAAAGAGGTGAGACAGTCCCAGCTGAATCAAGTCCAAGAGCACCGTTTTGAGAGCTTTCTTAGCAGAATCTTTATCAGAGGAAACAGACCTGGCTGTGATCATAAAGAACATCAAACCCTTGAGATTTATCTATCTGCCATTTGGCTATAAACAATTTCTCTAGTGTGCAGAATGCAATATCTGCTAAATAATTGGGGTTGACACTTAAAGCAAGAATAATGTCAGCTATAATATTGATAGAACTAAGGAAGCAGATGATTCCTATGGCGATTCCAGTCCTTTTTGGTGTGGCGATGTTGCAGTGCCTCAGAGGGAAGCAGATCGCCACGTACCTCTCCAGAGACATCAGTGCTAGTGTTAGAGGAGTGTTAAAGGAAGTACAGTATGATATAAAGACTAACAGAGTGCAAACTGATTTAGGTATTTGAAGAAAACAGAGAGCCAATGTGTACATAATAGTTGTGACCAGCAAAAGCACAGAGTCATTCATAAGCATGTGGCTAAAAAGAATGTAGCGCGGCGTCTCCTGGAATATGCGCTTGCTTTTTAGAGCAAAGAGCATCACACAGTTTACAAAACAGAAGAAAAGAGATGTTAACACAGCCACTGCGGTTTTAGTGCTGGTGGCAGCATCCATATCCAGCTTAAAGACTTGCTGATGAGTGAAAGACGCATCCCCAATTGTGCCATTGGACCCCGTCATAAGCTGAAAGACAAGAAACAGAGAAACAATACTGATAAGACCAGTATACAGTATAAATTATGCAGTTAGACTCATGATCCTGCCCAATTAATGTTTTCTATCTTTCAGTTTCATGAATTAGAGAGGAATTAAAAGTTTGCAAGACATAACAAACCTCAGACACAAACGTGTTGCCCTTCTGCCGTGAATAAGTTAAATAACTTATATAGCTGTAAAAGTATGAGAGGGATTGAACGAAAGAGAGAGATGGGGAAAAAGTGTTTGTGGCTAGGGGTTAATAGTGACGTAGAGTGGGATTTTAAAGTGAAAATGTATGTCATGTAATACAAAATTATAATAATACATTGTTTCAATCATAGAGTGACTGAAAATGTAACATGAATTTCAAAATCTATCTATCTATTAAGTATGGTATAAGTATGTTGTCCATCACCATGGGCAACAACAATAAATACTGCCACATCAATGTCAGAAGACTGATTTTGAGGAATAAATATATATAAATAAATGCTATGTGGTTGTTGTGTTAATGGCATGATTGAGAACAGTGACTGGGCTTTTGGTATGAGGCGGAACATTATTTTGCTATACACTACCAGTCAAAAGTTTTTGAACAGTAAGATTTTTATAGTTTTTAAAGAAGTCTCTTCTGCTCAAAAAGCCTGCATTTATTTGATCCAAAATACAGCAAAGCCTAATATTGTGAAATTGTATTAATATTTAAAATAATTATTTTCCATTTTAATATATTATAAATGTAATTTATTCCTATGATTTCAAAGCTGAAGTTTTAGAATCATTACTCCATTCACATGATCCTTCAGAAACCATTCTAAAATGCTGATTTAGTGCTCAATAAATATTTATTCAGTTTTTTTCCAATTGCGAACAAGCGTTTACCAATACTTAAAGTACTTTTTCTAAACTCTTAACACAGCAACACACCTACATCACACAATTAGCCAAATAGTTAATTTTCTGGCCAAAACCACATTTTGTTAAATAAATACAAACGTTTCAAAATGACAAATAACTTTTTCTACATTTACTAACTCTATCAAAACACAGCAAACCCAAATCAAAATAGAGTCATTCAGTCAAAACATTGGGGCCCAGTTTTTAATCCCCGTGGTGTCCAAACTCGGTCCTGGAGGGCCCGTGTCCTGCAGAGTTTATCTCCATAACTAATTAAACACACCTGAACCAGCTAAACAAGCTCTTATAGGCATACTAGAAACTTACCAGCAGGTGTGTTGAGGCCCTCTAAGACCGAGTTTGGACAGCCCTGTTCTATCCAATAGGAACATATGGTTGGTCATAGTGCATAGACCAGGGGTGCCCAACCCTGCTCCTGGCGAGCGACTGTCCTGCAAAGTTTAGCTCCAACTCTAATCACACACACCTCCTTTCATTTTTAGTGATCCTGAAGACCTTAATTAGCTTCTTCAGGTGTTTTTGATTAGGGTTGGAGCTGAACTTTGCAGGATAGTCGATCGCCAGGAGCAGGGTTGGGCACCCCTGGCATAGACTGTCAAAATGATAACAGTTATTGGCATTACAAAAATTGCATTACTTGTCATGTTTCAGTTTGACCTGTATAGAACATACAATATGAGATCCATAAAAAAAAAAAATAATAATAATTCAGTCAGCTGAACTCTACATTTTTTTGTGTGTGTGTGTGTAAATGTGTGGATTCATTTTAGATCGTATGTGTACAGCATAGTGAAGGAGTCATCCGTATTTTATGGAACAAAATCCAAATTCTATGTATTTGAAACCAANTACAACACGTTGGTAACAATAGTCATAAAGAGATTACATTATACTCTTCATCTGTAAACAATGACAGCATATATGCCTTGTAAATTGGCTTAATTGGAAAACTCAAACAGCCGATTCCGTATCCCCATGCTCCCCGCCTCTCCCTCTCCCTGGGCCCTGGGGTGACGAAGGGCTCGAGGAATCCCAGGATCTGTGAGTACTTCCACTTCTTCACTGACCCTGCTGCTGACCCACTCCTCTTCTCCATCTCCTTCCTCTTCTCCTTCAGGTAGGTGTCCCTGAGGCTTTTCCACTTTTTTTCTGCACACGTCCTCTGAATAAACACATTATCTTGTTAGCGAAAATAGCTGTAGGGGGGAAATAGTTGTAAAAAACGGCGGGAAGGCCGCGGGTCGATAAACGTGTACGTGACTCAAAAGTGAAATGTGTATTTACAACTTACCAGGTTGCCCAATCTCCTCACCGACACTCTTCCAAGCGAGGTCCTTTTTATTCCTGTCTCTATAGAAATATGAACTTGTGTCATAAATCTCTGGGTGACTGCTCACTGATAATATCAGTCGTTCCTCCATTTAGAATGAGTGACTCCGGGCGGGCCTGCCGCCACAGCAGCAAGCAGGCTCCTGATTGGTTAACGCGGCGCGAATTGACGCCAAAGTTAAAATTTTTCAACTCGGGCGTCAGACGCGAATTCGCGTCAAACGCGTAAATGCACAAAAACCACCATTCGCGCGTAACGCGCATATCGCGCGAAACGCTCAATTCGCGTAATTCGCATCATTCGCGCGAATGAGGCGAATTCGCGTCTTCCGCGCCGCGCTAAACGCCTCATTCGCACCGCGAGACCTCCAGACGCGCGTAAACGCGTCTTTACATTGACTTAACATTGAAATCATTCGCGCCAGACGCTCTATTCGCGTTTGGTGTGAACGCAGCATAATGCCAAATTATCTTGTAAGGAGCGCCCCTTGTTTGATCGCTACCAATAAGCTTAGGCATAATAGGCTGAAACTTAAAGAAAAGAGCGTTAGACAATATTTCAGCATCTACCCCTAACAAAGTCAAGGGACGCCAATTTTTCAGATCTTGTTTGTCTCCTTTTTTAAACATCAATGAGATGATTCCTTCTCTTAAAGAAGATGGGAGTTTTCCTATGCGTAGACTCTCCATGAACATCATTAGCAATTGATCTTTTAAATCTTCCCAAAAGGTTATATAAAATTCCTTGGGTAGACCATCCGCTCCTGGGCATTTATTATTACTCATGCTCTTTACTGCTTTAGTTAAGTCGTCTACGCAGAGGTTAATCTCCTCCATTCTAAAATCTCCTCGAATATTATTTCCAACCTCAGAGAAAAAGGTCATCATGTCCCCCTCTTCTATATTTTTAGATCCATACAAGTTCTCATAAAACGAGTGAACATGGGATACTATATTATGGGTTCCTGTTATTATTTGGTCATCTTGGATTTTTAAAGAGTCCAAACTTGGGGCACCAAGAATTTTCCTAAAAAAATATCTGGTGCATTTTTCATTCGATTCCATATGCTGAACTCTACTCCTTATAATGTACCTCTTACTTTTATAAGCCATTATTTTTAAGAAGGAAGTTTAGAAAGAATAAAGAAAAGAAAAGAAGCCATTTCTCTCTTAAGTTTTGCAATATCTTCGACTACATCAAATCCAAAATGAGACATGGAATATAAGATTTGCAAATCTCTTTGACACTTTTTAAGATGGAAATTACTTTTCGACGTAGCTTTCTTACTTTCCTGTATAAAAAACCTCCTTATTCTAGTTTTGAGATCTTCCCACCAATCTCCCACAGAACTATACAATTCTTGCAAAGATTTCCACTGATTAAATTTTTCTCTTAATTTTGATACCACTTTAGGATCTTTTAACAAGTTTATATTTAATTTCCATAATCCAGGTCCTCTCGTACTACTTCCATTTATCTTTACTACACAATCTACTTTAGCATGATCGGAAAAAAACACCGGTTTCAAGGAAGATTCCATTACCTCAATTGTAGGTGAGGAAAATACAAAATCAATACGAGAAAAGGAGGTACCATTAGACCAAGTAGACCCTGGAATATTAGGGTTCTGCAATCTAAAGGTATCTGTAAGTTTAAAGTCCTTAATAATATTCATAAGATCTATTGAACTAGAATCAAGTTTTCTTGTTGTTATTGATTTCCGATCTTCTTTAGCTATTATACAATTAAAATCGCCTCCCATAATTACTTCCCTCCCACAAATTAATATTGAAGCTATTTCTTTCAAAATTTCCTTCCGCTCTTGTAAATCTGGAGGGCAATATACGTTAATTATACGAAAAGCTATACCATTTAATTTCACGTCCACATAGAAAAGTCTCCCACTAACAACTTCCTGAACTTGTTGAATCTCAAAATACCAACCTCTAAAGAGAATGACTACCTCAGATGACTTATTCTTATTATCACCTGACCATATAGAATGGCCATATTTCCATCTATCTTGAAAGGGTCTATAATTAGACTTATAAGGTATATTACATTCTTGAAGGAGGGCGATGTCATGACCCTCACTATGTAAAAAGGAAAACACAGAAGAACATTTCACTAAATCAACTAATCCTCTAGTATTAATAGATGTAACAGATAGACGAGAAATCTATAAAAGAGAGAGTATGTGTAGGCGAAACTAGATTACTTTCCAGTTTTTTCCTTTTCTTTTCTTTTTTAGCTCGGGGAGGTAGTTCTTTCTGTGAAGTGGATTCTTTCATTTGAGTGGTAGTTGAAAACATGTTAATTTCATCAGAGTCCAAGAAAGGTTTGGAATTAGATGCCCAATCAGTCACTTCTTCCTGTTCCTGCATAGAGGGCACTATGGAGCTCTGGGAGTCCCGATTATCATCGTCTAGAAGAGAGTCCGATGTTGATGATCTTCCTGACAGTAGAGACAAGGACAAAGGGAAGGCTTCAGCTACCTCCAAGAGAATATTCCCTTTCTGTTTCTGAACTTCCTTATCTGGGGTTGATATTGCAACACCTATCTCTCCTTCAAGTGATTGAACTTCTCGTCTTTGTATCTTTTCCCCTGCTTTCTTATCATTAGGTGTTAACGGGGGCTCAACAATTCTTGAAAGAGACATCAAATCTTCTTTCGACAAGGTCGATATAGAAACTTCCGCTACTCTTTGCGACTGCGGTGAGAGGTTTATACTAGACATTTCCAAAGGCACCATACCATCTTGGGCGAAAAGCTGCTGATTCCCAGTAGAAACAAGATCTTCAGTAGTACTCGCCAAGTCTTCAAAGTCCTCTACATTTTCCGTTTCTCCATGATTCTGTTGTTTTGTTTTATTAGAGTAGGCATGGGGACAATCACGAAACCTGTGGATTCTGCTCTATAAAGGTTGCATTTCTTTGGTAACTGACAATCTTTGGAGCCATGTTCTTTGCTTTTACAATGTCTACAAATTTCCAGTTCACAGTTGGCAGCTATGTGATCTAAGGAGCCACATTTTCTGCATTCTTTTGGTTGTCCATTATAGAAAACATAGCCCCTATTTGGGCCTAATTGGATTAATGAGGGAAGGTGGTAGTAATTACCCTCAGCGTCTTTCTTCAAACGCACTTGCAACTTAGATGCTCCAGTTTTTATTCCATCCACATCTCTCATCAAAGAAGTATTCAAAACAGTGCAATGCATAGACAGCCAAGTAGCAGTATCTTCTACTTTGACCCTTTCAGAATATATCAGAACAGTCACAGTTCTAACATCTCTTTCAGACAAAGGAGTCAACTGCATTTTCTGAAGACAGGGAGTCGCCATTTTCTTAGAATTGAATCTTTCCACACAAAGCTCATAAGCAGAAAAAGTGGTGAAAACAACTTCAAAAACTCTCCTACCAGGCAGAGCAATGATATGCAAGGGTTGGAATCCAAGTACAGTCTGTAAAATTTTCCTGCTGAAATTCAGACGATCCATCTCCAACCCTTCCAGAAGCTCAAAACGGACTGTATTCCTTCACACCAAAGAGGCCACCATCGTTGTTCTGTTTAATACTCTAAACCAGAACAGACATTAAGGACCCTGGGTGAACCACCTTCTTGATCATGGTGTCAGGGCAGGGGAGTGTCTCCCCTGCCAAGTAAGGGTGAGCCCATAGTGAGATTTGGACCTTAAGCGCTGCTTTCTCTTTAGGGACCCAAACGATCAGAAAGTTTTTGGTCAATCGGTCAGAAGCCCAAGCACCACCAGGCCGGTTACCTCAGTTGGTTAGAGCGTGGTACTAATAACGCCATGGTTGCGAGTTCAATCGCCATACGGGCCATTGTCTTTTGTTCTCTGGGAGCTCAGCTCTGCTCTTCAGGCAAATTGACAGGTGATCTCACGGAAATACAGCTGTCTGAACAGTGTGAGGTTAAGGCCAATGAAGCTCATATGGTAAAAAAAAGAAAAAGACAAAAAAAAAAAAAGAAAAAAAAAAAAAAAGAACAAAAAAAAAGAAAAAAAAAAAAAAAAAAAAAAAAGAAAAAAAGGAAAAATGATCTTCAGACTGAAATCTAAAGGTCTCTGGTTAGATCCCAGATTTCGGCAGATGACACTTTTCCTATTGATCGAGGGGGCCAATAATCAAAATTCACTGTAAGTGATTTAGTCTTTGCGGCCATGTGAGCAAAGTCTGCTCCTGTCAAGGTTCTGTGGTGTAATGGTTAGCACTCTGAATCGAGCGATCCTCATTCAATTCTTGGTGGGACCTGTTTTGCCACCAATTTGCACCGGACTCCGTCCGAAATACATTTTGACAGCAATGAGCCCCAAAAGCTCACGTAGTCAACGTCACTTCAATTCAAAGTCTGTTTCTTTAGACAAGTGAGCGAAATAGGGTAGGACTCAACTTGGAGAATGAGGGTGTCAATCCTACTTCCTCTTGCATGCTATGCGAGCGCTCTACCATTTCAGCTAATTCCTCTGGCCGTGGTGGGGTGAAGTCCATCGCTCCAAACGACGCCTTTGCAGAGCGACCGCTATTATAACGGGCTTTAAGAAAAGAGGCCATCTCACCTCTGTGCTTGCACCTTTGCACTGGCAGTAATGAAGTTGAAGAATAAACCCAGAGATTGTGCCTCTGTTTTAAAGGCCTTTCTTGGTCTTGTTACCCCAGTAAATATGTATGTGTGTGGATTCCTGTATTACGTAGGATACCTTTGGATCACTCAGGTTGTGAAGCCAACTTCTCCCCTCCAACACTGCCCACACTGGTTTAAAAGTCTAAGGGACAGCTTCTGTATTTTGCACAAAGCACTTCCAGTTCAGTAGATAGCAGAAATAAGCAGGCAGGAATTTGGAGGATCAGATGACTGCAGGAAACACAGGACTGTTTTGCGTGTTACGTGTCTGTTGCAGCTCTTATATGTGGTGCTGTGGTGCACTGTGTACTCGACCATTCACATGCACCTCCATGGCAGCTCAACGGACTTCTGGGTGCTCTGCCTGTGTGTCAGTCTGGTGTCCGTGATCCTCACCACCGCCATCAACCTCATCTTTCACTACAGCAACAAAGAGGTGGGCTGTCACTGTCTCTTTCTAGTAAAAATGAACCCGTATTCCCTTTTAATGCAGATTTGAATGTAGCTAAGATTAACAGGTGCATCTGTTTCAGATCAACATGAACACAGATGTGCGGTTGGTGGGGGTTAATGAGCACATGATCAGGCACAAGCTGCTGTTGGGAGTGGCTGACTGGGTCCAGAAATGCAGAGGAAATCTGCAGGTAATGACTTCTGCACTATAATGCATGCTTACTGCATGCCGTATCTCGACTCATGCCGCCTGCAAGTCTTGTCAGCACGATCATCATTCTTTAGGCCTTTTTGAATTGGGTAAGGAGTCAATTGAAGTTTTATGGCAGGTATTGATCATCAGCGTTGATTGTGCGATGTACTTTGTGCATAATTTTATGTGATAAAGCTTGCCAGAAAATATGTGGCGTCTTACTCACAAAACAACATTTCCCATCATCCTCTGTGGCTGCATGAGAAATTTAAAGGGGTCATATGATGCTTTCAATTTTTCCTTTCTCTTTGAGTGTTACAAGCTCTGGTGCATAAAGAAGATCTGTAAAGTTGCAAAGACTAAGTCTCAAATCCAAAGAGATATTCTATATAAAAGTTAAGAATCAATCACGCCTACCTTATACAGCTCGTTCTAACACGCCCCCACATATCGACGTCACAGTGGGGAAGATTTGCATAATGCCGCCCAATGTTCATGCAAGAAAGAAGGCGTAACTTTTAGTCTCGCTGTAGTTTTGTTGCTGCTAGCCGTCATGTCGTGAAGGCACTGTGTGCTTCGTTGTGGAAGCGAAATTACTTTGTTTGGTCTTCCAAAAGATGATGATATCTGCTTCGTCATGCCTGGCGCTGATCCGTGCTAGTCGGTGAGGAAATACATCAACTTCGCACTGCTGATCGCCGGATCGGCTTTCACCGTGAAAGAAGCGGAGTCCAGCCCGGAGTCGTCACATGTTGTTGCCGCATGGCCGCCGACGCAACACTAAAAGATCAGATAAGTCATTATCTCCATATTATTATCCCCCTGGAGGTCAACGAATGCCTCGTATAATCCGTTAATGTTTTGGTCTCATCGCTCCGGCCGGACAGGGCATCACAGTATGTTAAGGGTCGTAACATTTCCGTCACACTCTTGAGGTATTCGACCAATCACAACGAACTGGATACTGGCCAATCACAGCACACCTTGCTTATCAGATCGATGAGCTTTGTAAAAATCGACACGTTTCAGACAGGCGGGGCATAGAGGAGAAACAATAAACAGTATGTGGAAAATAATGTGTTTTTTAACCTTAAACTGCATAAACACCTTTCATTACACCAAATAACAACATAATGTTATTTTAACACATCCTATGCCCCTTTAAAGGAGTTATTTCACCAAAAAAAAAAAAAAAAAAAAAAAAAAAAAAAAAAAAAAATAAAAAAAAAAAAAAGCAAATATGACATGTCATAATTTCTTACTCCCCTCATGCAGATTGAATATTTGAGTAAATGTAATTAATTACTGTACTTGAGTATCTTTTTGGATACTCTGTAGTTTTACCGAATAGATATAAGATATTAGCAACTTTTACTCTCTAACTCGCTACATTTTTGAATGAGTATCTGTACTATTTAGTCCACTACATTTGAAATGAGTATTGCAGTTACACATTACATTTTGCATAGACCTAGCTTTTTCTGCAGCAGTTTATTTCTGCTACAAAAGAAGTGATATAACCTACTACAGGGCACTGAAAGTACTAGGCTATATCTTGTGCTCTTTGCCCTTCTCCCCCAAACTTGTCAACACGGATCTTTATGTGAATGCTACTTCAAACGGCATAGAGGCCGAAACCATTTTTCATTTTCTCTGTATTCTTCGCCTTTATTTAATTCAATAGCAATTAAGCTAACCCCCCCCCCCCCCCCCCGGTACATTATTTATGTATGCCGTTATACTGAAGACGCTTTTGAATGGATTTTTGTTGTTGTTGTTGTTTGTTTTTTTTTGCAATTTTTGAGGTGTTCAGTTTTATTTTGGCTTTTGAAAATAAACGTGATTGCTCTTCTCACAAATCAATCCTTTCTTGTTTTTCACTCTTTGACAAGTGCATCTTTGAGCCTATATTTAGTATAAGTAAAATAATTAAGTACTGTTAAAATCAGATATTCTAAGACTTTTACTCAAGTTGTTTTTGAATTGGTGACTTGTAAAGTGTAGTGGAATAATTTTCACTGTAAGGTACCTGTACTTTTCCTCAAGTTGAGTTTTCAGGTTCTCTTTACACCTCTGCCCTCATGCCGTTCCAAACCTGTTTGACGCTCTTTCTTTTGCATAACGTCTCGGTGTTATTTTTGTGCATACAAAGTCATCGTTCACCAAAATTGTTCATGTTGGATATCAACATTCTTCAAAATAT